>JWIU01000035.1:119669-150242 GCA_000966885.1 Xylaria sp. JS573 | reverse complement strand
TTATTAATTAATATTAAAAAAATATATTTAAAAAAAATAACGTTTTTTTATTAAATATTTATATAATAAATAATATATATTTTGAATTAAAATTTAATATAATATAAATGTTTTATATAATAATAAAAATTAATATTTTATTTTACTTTTATAAAAAATCCAAAAATAAATTATTATAAAAAATATAAAATAAATAAAAATATTATAAAATTTTAATTTAAATATAAAATTATTTATAAATATATAATTTGAGTAGGAATATTAGAATTTAAGTAGTTAATATTTACAACCTATATTTTGTAGCTATATATAAAGAAAGTATCTTCCCACACATATATTACTTTTAGATAATACTTTACTTAATACAATAATTATATTACTTATACCCGCATTTTACAACATAATATTTCATAAGACTGGATGAGACGGGAGGTTGCAATATACTCGAACCGTTTCTGATGCCCTCCTGTGAGCATCATTTGTTATTCATTCGTGTGAGTGAGATTCCTGGCTTGAGATAATTTTGCCTTGCGTATCGACGACGTTGGCTCCTGTTCCATTACTTTTTGACTTGTGTGACTATTATCAGTTACCCAGATGAGGGGAAGGTGAAAGCCAATACCTACTTGGAGACAATGGCGTTGTCTACCTATACTATGCTCCTGAAGTTTCTCCCAAACGCAAGCTCGAGACTCAATCAATAACAAGTCTGGAGTTACACAGTTGGCAGGACACACAGTCTTTCTCCACGCAAAACATCTGCAGTACCACCTGTCATAATGAGCTCTATGCGAGTAATGCAAGACATGAGAGAGACATGCATTGCGGCTGGCTGTGATGACTAAGAGGAGTTGGTGAAGTCCGGCAGGCGAGGGATTTCGCCCACGATGATTGGTTGAGGTGGCACAACAGCTGGGAATCCTACATCCCTAGCTTACATGTGTCTGACCTGCGGCTTCGGAGTTTCTTAAGGGGGCTGTAATCGAAATCCCTTTGCGCTCGTCCGAACGAGTGATAGGCGACTCGTCTCGTCTGCCTTCACATCGCAGCCACTTACCTACCTACCTACCTACCTGCCTACCTAAACACGTAATTAGCAGCAATCGCTATATACCGGTCCTGAATTGAGTCGAGCTCGCAGACTTGCAATTCGCATACGGAAGCCCTCAACCCAGGCTCTGAACCACTATCCACCCCTTTCGTCCTAACCTGTTCCCGGACCTCCCCACAGCACACCATACCGACCACACTCACTCACACCCACATCCACAGGCGGGATGGCCACAAACGGGCGACAGCCCGCAACAGCCGCAGACGCGACCCTGCATCTGCCGCGGATCCTCTGCCTGCACGGCGGGGGGACGAACGCGCGCATCTTCCGGGCGCAGTGCCGGGTGCTGTCGCGGTCGCTGGCGCCGCACTTCCGGCTGGCGTACGCCGAGGCGCCGTACGAGTCGACGCCGGGCCCGGACGTGCTGTCGGTGTACGCCGACTGCGGGCCGTTCAAGCGCTGGCTGCGCTGGCTGCCCGAGCACGCCGAGGTCGCCGACGACCGCGCGGCCATCGCCGCGATCGACGGGGCCCTGCGCGAGGCTATGGAGGCCGACGACAAGGCCGGCGCCACCGGCCCCTGGGTCGGCCTGCTGGGCTTCAGCCAGGGCGCCAAGATGGCCGCGAGCCTGCTGTTCCGGCAGCAGGTGCGGGCCGCCGCGTCCTACTCTTCCCTCTCCTCCTCGTCGAGGAAGCTGCCGCCGCCGCGGCGGACGGGCGGCCCGGGACCCGAGGACTGGAAGTTCGCGGTGCTGCTGGCGGGGCGGGCGCCGCTGGTGAACCTGCTGGACCCGGCGACGGAGTTCACGTCGTCGCTGCTGAGCGCGCCGTCGCAGATCGGGCTGGCGGGCGGGCCCGACCTGATGGAGATGATGAGCGGGCGCCACGTGCTGCGCCTGCCGACGGTGCACGTGCACGGGCTCGGCGACCCGGGCCTGAGCCTGCACCGCGAGCTGCTCGAGGAGTACTGCGACCCGGCCGCCGCGCGCCTCGTCGAGTGGGACGGCGCCCACCGCGTCCCCCTCAAGGGCACCGACGTCCAGCCCCTCGTCGACGAGATCGTGAGCGTGGCCCGCGAGACGGGCGCGCTGAAGGGTTGAGCGCTGAGCGCCCCCGTGTTCGCTTGGTGGGGGAAGAGACTGCCGGTCTGCTTCGGGTTCTTTGGGAGTTCGTGGTTGTCGTCTTTGATTTTGATAGACTTCCGGCTCTGGGTTCAATGGAGAGAAAACCCTTTGCCGTAGAATAGAATGGTTAGAAGGCGCGGGCGAGATCTAGCTAGGTACTGTGCCCAGTGACCTAGGTAAATTACGAATCTGACTACGTTGGCTGATCTGAAAAGTTCAATTTTCCGACGCTTATTTCTATGCCTACGTCAAACTAAGGTAATGGCGGTTCGGGCTACGGATGACTTGCACCCTGCGGTCATGGGATAGATATATGGCCCGTTACGATTTTATTCGTGGGGCTTACCTACTACCATGACCTGAATACTTGAACGCAGCAGACTAAGTCTTTATCATGAACAATTAACGAAATATCAGCATCCTCCTTTTTTATCCACACCCAAGTCTATGCGGAGATGGAACATTGCGCGACAGCCTGGATATCAGCCGATGTCCCCCAAAGCAACGCATGCGTGGAACAGCTCAACTCCCATCTAGCAAGTCATTCAGGATTCATACCCATCCCAGAACGTCCGCCGAACTCCTCTCTCCAACTCCCGCGTCAAATCAATGCTCAAACCGGAAGTCCAAGCGCTTATTTCCCTCATCCGTAGTCGTGGATAGGTATTCGACCTTTTCCTCAGGCGTCATGGCGTTCCATTTCCTATCCCTCTGCTTGTTCCTGAAGATGTAGTACACCTTTACAAGGCCGTATAATACGATGTTCATGATGAGGATCGCGAGCAGTTGTCGGTTGCCGCGCCGGTAGAGAGGCGCGTCGTCGGTGCGGTAGATGTTCGACGATATGATGGCGCCGGTCTGAACGAACATGTTATAGCACGCGGCAGACACAGTCCTCAGGCGGACGGTGTTGGAGTTCCGTGAGTTCCAACCGACCTGGATAGGGTGGGCTGATAGGGTGGGTCAGTCGTGTCGCTAATCGATTACCTGGTATAGGTGCATAATAGGGGCAGCTTACCATTCGGATATCCTAGCAGAAGAGTAGTGATGGCCCATATGACCCATTTACTCGCATTCGCAGTATCGGCAACATTCAAATAGATTAGGAAAGGCAATATCCAGACCTGCCCAAGCATCGACACCCATGTAAGCTCTTTGAAAATCTCAGCCGTATATGTGAGAGCAAGCATCGTGATGACTGCGAAAGAGAGTCAGTTATCCCGGCCAGTATACACTTTGAGGAACAGCTTACTATGTATGACGGTGTATGGAATTGATAGCATGTTGGCCGTGAAGGTGCTGAAATTCATTCCACGAAGCGTTAGGGTGAGATATTGCTGCTCAGGGGTGGCGGGTATTTGGAACGTCAATCCGAGTATGTATAGAGGCCTACAACTTGGAGTAAGCAAAATTCGCCTCTTGTATCTACGCAGGGAATGCCCACTGACCACATATCGAAATCCCGAAGGCACTTCCACAGTAACCGGGGCGTGATTGGTTGCCGGTTGTGCATCTCACTCTTACTAGGATCTTCCCGCAAGACTCGGTTGACTATGATCGTTTCTTCCCTAGGGGTAAACCAGCCGTTCTTCCCCCGGAACCAGCTAGCTGTCTGGCATGGACCAGCAGGCATGAGTACGAATGAGAAAAACCCAACAACGAGAGTTATCAGTGCCTATATCGACAGTCAGAAGCGCTTAGGGAATGCATTGGCGTGAGTAGTAGTTACCTCTAGCAAGAACAACCATCGCCACCCAGAATATCCAAGGACGCCTCGCATTTGCAGGAATCCGGCGGCGAGCAACGCCGATAGGATGTCGGCTACGCTCATCATGGTCCAGAAAAAGCCCAGGCGTATGGTTAATTCGTGGTGTTTATAGAAGTACGACAGATACAAGATAACCTATAGTTCCGGTGTTAGCGTCTGGGTATATCAAGTACATGTAATAGGTTGTGGCTACTGACATCGGGGATGAAGCCTCCTTGGAGCACTCCTAGCAGAGCCCTCGTGGCAAGGAACGAGTCGCGAGTGGAAAGCCAGAATTGGCTGGCCGCTACGATGCTCCAGAGCACCAGCTGGCTGGGAATCCATCGATCAGGCCCCATCCACTTGGATACAAGCTGCGATGGCAGCTCCGCTGCCAGAAAAGCCAATTTGAATGCGGTATTTCCCAGATTGTAGTCTTCGTCGGGGGTTAGTTCTGACATTACAACAAGTTGTAGTATGGGGTTAAGCGCACCGTTAGTCGTCAAATGGAGATCGTCCAGGAAGTTGTCTGTAAGAGCCTGTTGGAGATTCGCCCTGTCGAGCTCGAGAGCCATGAACATCATACACGCCCATGTCATGATCCGCCAGTCGATCTTCCTCACGATTGCGTTTTCTTCCGCCCACGTCCATCGAGCATCAGGATCGAAGCGATGCGTATTTTCCCTGAGACATAAGCGTTAGACAAGCCCGAACACTCTTGAAGGCATAGGCATAGAATACCAGTCATCTCGAGGATAGTACTTTTCTGCCGTTGAGGGATTGTCAAATACGCTAGGCTATATTTGCCATTAGTTATGCTCTGTCTTTTGGTATCCGTAATAGAGAAATACCTGTGTCGCGATGGCATCGCGACTGAATTCCTTGTTTCGCTGAAACCAGAACCGCTTCTCCCCCTTCGGAGCGCCTAGTGGCGGTTTACTGCCAAGTGAAGTAGTTGAAGCTATTGCCGGGTCCTTGTCGTCGACATTCTGAACAAGTACGGTCGCCATCTTGGAGCAAAGTTTTCTCCTAGGGAGAATTCGATGTAGCAGTAAATCATGTTGAAGAGTGTTTCCGAGAGCCCGGTCCTGTTACCTTATATGCGATCGGGAAGAGGACTCCATGCTTGCTTCTATGCTATGGTATCATTGGATCGATAATCACATATACCACGCACTTCTCTTGATGGCGTGGGGGTCTGGACCACGGCCCTGGTTTTCGCAAAATCCCGCTGGGCCCGACTACCAAGGTATCACCCGGAATCTTGGAGGGGCAATGGCGTACGATGGCTAATGGCCCACAGTGCCATCGACCCGCAGCACGGATTGAGTTGATAGCTGGCGATCAAGAGTCCTTACTTGTTGTTGTGCGTCCCGGGAGCCCGTATCCGATACGCAGCCACGTCCTCTATCAAGGTAAAAGTTTGAATTCGAGGTCACACACCCATCTTTGATAGAAGATAATACTTAAGCAATGATCCTCAATGAGGGTTCAGATCCTCATGTAGACTATGTTGCAAGATGGTATGAACACGCAGTGAATCGGTATATTGTCAATCTCATGATCTAACATGAGACTAATCTCCCTTTTCTCCGTCGCAATACTACTCTTTGCCGCAGAGGAATGGGAATATGGCAGTTTAGGGCCCGTTCATTCCCGGGATTCATCACTAAAAAAGTTCTTTGGGCGTTCGAAACCCCTGCATACCCCGATGATGACAGCCAGAAGTCCTATGTCGTGATGTGTCTCCACCGGACGTAGTTTCGTGCCAAGAAATTCCCAGTGTTCTCATTGGTCATCCTAACATGGCAAGGGGGGCGGTTTTCACATGGCTGAACACCCACTGCGCAAAAATGGCCTAGCTGGCAATCGTTATCAGGGAATATGCAAGAATATAAAATCGCCAGCTCCTGACTCGTACACCAAGAGATGATAATGGCTCTAGAGAATGGCCGTGCTTTAGACTCCTAGATACTACCTTAGCGCCATAGACACTAAGATCCTCAAGCAACGCAGATTTGGAGCTGAACTTCGGACCGGGGAGAGATCACATCATTGCTAGTGGTAAGTCTAATCATCAATTCTGTACCATTCTCGAGAAGAATCGCATATGCCCCAACAGTCTTGTTTCCAAATCCAGCGTCGAGGCGTGGCCCAGATCATGTGCCATGAATGGGGCCCAGTCCTTTAACCATTATGCACTGGGTCAACCATAAGAAAGAAGTTCGCCTCGGCCCAAAGCTCGCGACGCCGGAGACTATCAAACTCAGCGTCTCTTTTGAGAGCGTGTACGATGTCCAAGAAAAGATCGTTCTTGGCGTCTGTCTCCTTCGCTATGTGGGGCCTTATCCTATTCTACACGAGAGACAAATATGGCTCACGTAGATGGTTTTTGGGAGGCCTGGACTGCAATCAGCCCGGGACGAAACCTCCAAGGATAGGGGTATTATAGGACAATACTACTATAAAACATGCCTGCGTTGAGTAAGCATAAGCCGGTGCTGCTCATCTGTCTGTATTAGACGGAGGTCTTAACCAAATGCCAGAATACTTGCCGTGTCGAGGTCTGACCGTCTGTTCTACTCTGTTATATCGAAGCGTTCGAAATTTCGGGCTGAGGTTGAGGCGTTCGCGACAAAAGAATCAAACTGCTAGATCATAATAGGCTCAAAAAACGTATGGAGTGATTCGCTGGGGTTTGCCCGACGGGTTTCCGTCCGATTCGATGTAAGTTGTTGTTTGGTGCATGGAGAACATTGTGGGTGGCAAATCCAGGTCCTAAGACCATATACACCTTAGGCTTCGTGGTCTAGTCTATTCAATAGAGGTGTCTCATTATGATTAGCCACTCACGTTGAATATTGATGTCATGTATCGAAACCTTGGCTTGGACGGCCGCGATTGTATACCGTTGTACGTCTTGGTACGCTTTGCAATTAAGGGACTTGGGTATGTGACCAAAGGGCGGAGACACACCCGGTACACGACGAACGCTCCTGGTTTCAACGTTCATTAGCGATCATCTTGGAGTTTGCTTCAAAGCCACTTACTTATATAGGTTCCTCACGTGGGGAAGGCGAAGTAGGGGGACTGCCTAAGCCTTACCGTGAAGATTCCGTTGCCGGCTGACGTGTAACAGATTACTGCAGACAGAACCAATGGTTAAAAGTGAAAAGAACGAAATTCAGATCGTTTCAAATACAACAAGAAGTAATCTGTTAATATTACGTAGTTTAATCTTACGTCACCGGTCTTCAGCATTATAGATTGTCCGCTCATTCACCTTTTAATGATGAGAGCAGGCTGACTTTCTTCATTATGGACAGAGCCTGTCGGTGGCGCTGGGTAATGCAAGGGGTCGTTTCGTTGAGCCAACACAGGAAGCCCTTGTGTTCCATATCGCGCGTCGGCGAATTCCCGAAGCGCCGAGAATTGGCCACAAAAGCAGACTGGTTTAAGGTCTTGCCGACATCCAGGTACAGCCCGGAGATGTTGCAGAGTAGTAGTACAGCACAAGCCGGCACACCTTGATAATGCAATATGCGCTAAGTAGTTTCGGCTTAGTGGATCACTGGAGGAAGGGAGGTAGGGATATGGGACCGTATTCTGCGATTGACTTAAGCTCAAGAGCGCGGCTTTTCACAATATATATTGTTGGTGTGTGGCCGGAGGCAAGCGGCAAGCAAACGCCAACACCAGCCACTACACCCACATCCTCGCTTTTACTCGTCAACGTTAATAATAAAGAGGAAGTATGGAAGGGTCATGAGACGATGAAATAAAAGCTGACAGTGCGCGTGATCTGCGCCCTATGTTGTGAAAGACATGATTTGGTTAGAAAATCGGGTTGGTGTACCAGGTTTATTTTAGAATGCGGCCTCGAGTTACCGCCGTGAAGTTCACACATGGAAATGTCAAGCCTTGTTCAGATCAGCAGCGAGCTCTGTCTCGCGAGGTACTCTAGCCGGCTTATGCGCCATGGCTGCGCGTCAGGTACACTGAGAAGGTAGATACTGGTCAGGTAGATAGACTTTTCACGTCCCCTGGACGTAAACAAGTTCGTCAGCATCCTTGTCATGGGTTTGCTTCACAGTCTCGGGTGTTTAGCTAACGGGCCCTCATTTCCTGTTCATGTGCTCGGAGTGCACACAACGCTTCATTTCTATACCTGATAGGGCACATAACAAGTCCAAAGGAAGAACAGGAAGTGTCTGCATGCATGAACCCGCGTAGGAGTTAGGCAGGGACAGAAAATAATGACTCAGTGTCTATGTGTGTAAAGTAAGTACCTATTTGTTTGTGAAAACTCGACTGACCGAAGCTGAATACGTCCTGGGCATAACTTCTGAGACTTTTGAATCCTCCATGAATGAGTAATTCTACGAGAGTAGACATAATACAATCTTCTCGAGTAACACTAGTCACGTCTGGATTTTGTGGATAATTCACCTGAGTTTGAAGAATCTTGCCACAATAGCCATTTTGGGTCGTGATGTAACCGTCAGTGCACGAGTGACTTCCAGTACATCAGGAGTTTGTTCTTCTGGCGGGTTATATATCAACCAACGGTTTTGTTTGGCACATCATCTGTGGCAGTTCTTTCGTGTAACACTTTATCCTGTCGGACACATAGGACGACTATTAATACAATAGACAAATCCCATTCTTACTCCAAGCCTGACCGCTACCCTACACGCTTCACTGACAATATATTATCTTCCTAGTCATCATGAACAATAATCAACCCCCCAAACTGAATGTCAATGATTTTAGGGTGAGTCAGCCGGGATATAACGAGGCAGAAGCAACGGCAAGGGCTATTGAAAGGCTCCAGCAGTCGGCCGGACCCCGACGGGATGGCTCTTCTCATTACCGCAATCTACCGGTTTCCTCTCCGGATCCTCATAGACGCCACAGTACCCACGGAAACCGCGACCCAGCGAGACCAGCAAGCACCACTTTTGCGCCATTCAGGCCCACCGGAAGCAATTCACATCAACCGCGTCCTAGGCATGAACATGCAGGTAACAGGGGCACCACCTACACGAACCCTCAATGGTCTGTCGAGCAGGGCAGGCCATCCAGACCCGTGCCTACACCTGGGCCTGTAGTCGCAGTTATGCCCAGACCTGTGGCTACTAGACCACAGGCCCCTCGTCAGGCGGGGCCTACGCACCATCATCATCGACATGGCAATGAAGAGGGGGGACATAACGCCCCGCAAAGCGGCCATAAAAAGAAGGATGACAAAAAAAAGGGTGATAAGAAGACGGGTGACAAGAAAAAATACCCCAAGAAGAAGGATGACAAGAAGGGGGGCCGCAAGAAGGGCCATAGTGGTAAAGGCTCGTGCGACTTGATGTGATTACGGCCACTGCAGAAGCCATAGTATTGCTGGCATCACCTATGCTGACGGAGATTACTATGGGAAGGTTGAATGCTCGGGATGATATCAGCTAATATCGGAATAGACACCGAACGACAGTCAAGTCGCGCTCTCGGATATTGGTGGACTTTTGAGGCAAGGAGGGCTTGCTATTAACAGTTTGGATATTGTTTAGACCTTCGGACTTTAACGACACCATGGGATATGTAAGGGCTGCAGAATGTGCACTACTGAAATATCTTTGATATATGTATTTGGTATTTTGACGACAGACTATCGAACACCAAATTTCTAATTGATATCGCGAAGGCTCTTATTCAAGCACCTCTGTTTCGAATCTTCAATTGGCTTCATCTGATAGTATGCATAGGATCTGAGTCCATATATAGTTAAACTCATGAATCTGTCAGGTTAGGGAGTCACAAGTTGGCAAACTCGTTGTGCAATGGCAGGTCAGGTGCAGCAGAGTAAGTGAGTTCAAACTATATGAATGATTCAGTGAGGTTGACTGAACAAATACCTAAGTCATCGACCAGCGTACTGGGTGACTTGGACGTCTCCTTAAATTGGTACACTCTTCCTACTGGTAACGGTTTTGAGATACCTTGAACCGATGGTGTAAAATGGACTGACGCAATCCAAGCCCGGAAACATCAGGAAGGTGTTGTTTGGTGAAGCTATGAGATCTGATGAAACTACCTTTGATGATATGAGAAGGTGATTATACCGATGGTTACGTAACGTTACAGTACGGTGACTCTAGTCGAAGGACGCGATTATTCTCTCCATTTATTTAGTAACCAGGTGTAATATTTTAAGGAGTTGAAAAGGGGAGCGTACTGTGTGTAGACAACCTAGTTATGAAGCAAGCCACAAGCTTCTGTCATAATATGTGTATCATATGTAGATCTTCACTTGCATTCACAGATATCACTTGGTTGAGAAGACTCAGGTTTAAGGACTGTATTATGACTAAGAGCTTTGTCTATTTTTTCAATTACCCAGGAAGTAGGATAGGGGGAACAAATGACTCCTCCTCAAACATTATGATCGTTGGCGTAGAGCCTCGATCAGGGCGCTCTCACGAAAGAATGACCTCTGTCACCCGCATACCATGTCTTTCCATATAGTACAACGGTTTAGCACTGGAAAATTATTCTTAACAACTAGATCCCTCCCATATCGCAACAAAGTTATAATTGCCCATACTACTGAAGCTTACAATTAGATACGGGGAACCTAACTATTTCCCAACGTCTTCGTTACGATGTCTTACAACTACCTCCAACGTAGCAACCAGGATATCATAGACGAGTATTACCAGCATTATTACCAGAATCAGTATGCAATTGGCGGCCAAGACACGCAGCAGCAGGACCAACAGCAGTACCAACAGCAAGATCAACAGCAGTACCAGCAGCAAGATCAACAGCAGTATCCGCAGCAACAGCAGAACGGACAGCAGGGTCAGCCTGTACGAATGCTTCTTCGTAGGCCGAACGACGGCGGAGACGGGTACTTTTGGACCGACGAATCTGCCGTGAACCCCGACGGCTCGTACCAGTACCGGTACGGCCACCAGCGAACGGTCCCTATGCACCATCTCGCGGGGCAGCCCAACCCCTATTACGCGCAGCAGGCACAAGCAGGAGGAGCTGCTGCTGCCACCGCCGACCAGAACGCCGACAATGCAGCGTACCAGAATAACCAGGCTTACCAGCAACCGTATGATGGGACGCAGGGATACGGTGCTCAGGGAGCGACGTACGGGGCGCCGTTCGTAGCCGTTATCCCCCGGACCCAGGGGGGAACGCAGCAGGACACGGGATATTACGGTGCTCAAGGAGCGACGTATGGGGCGCCGTTCGTAGCCGTGATCCCCCGGACCCAGGAGGGATCGCAGCAGGACACGGGATACAGTAGCAATCAGAGCCATCACCACCGACAGAGCAGACACGGCCATCATAGCAGGCGCCACTAAGACAGCGGAGACCGTGCACGCGACTTAACGCAGTATTTTGTGACGTAGAGAAGCAACTGAGGGGATATGGCCTTGGTTCGGTACGAAACTGCATTGAAAAGAACAGTGAGTGAATAGGTAGATTGAACACTTGCAAATGTCGAAGAACGTTGCGGGATGCTGAGGTCGATTTGGGTGTGGGATAGCGCGTTAGGGCACTTTTGTTCGTTAGGTATCGGGTGCCTCCATTCTTTAGGTAGCCTGAGCGAAGAGAATCGATCCTCATGAAACATAACCAAAGTGTCATTGCGTCTTCTAGAGTGAAGCCATGTGACTAACTAATGATACTAATCCCTTCCGCAGTCAGTTTTCTCCGACTCGGGCGCGGGCTCCTGCCGCCGCCGCCTCTCATCCCACCTGACGACGAACTCGACGTCCCGGTCGTGCTGCTCGGCCGGCAGGTACAGCCACCTCGCGGACTCGGCGTGCCACCCGCGGTTCGGGAGGTAGGCCTCGAGCATGTAGTAGTTGTCGCGGTGGAAGGGGAGGTCGTAGCTCGCCGGGCCCTCGCGCGCGAGGAAGGCGTCGGTGCCGGCCTCGGCGTCGCCGGGCTCCATGCGGAACCGGCGGCGGCGGTTGCCCCGGTTGGCGGCGTGGCGGCGGACGGAGCGCACGGTGGAGGCGAGGTGGGCCTCGAGCAGGCGGGCGTGCCAGAGCGGTTGGCGCAGGGCGCGGCGCACGACGGCCGCGTTGGCGGCGACGAGGTCGCGATTCCAGGCCGGGACGCCGCCACGCGGGATCATGGGTATGGGCTCGCCGGCGTCGAGGTGGCGCTGCCAGCGCGCGAAGTCGACGACCAGGCACAGCGCCGACCAGCGCAGCAGGCACGTCAGGCAGGTGCAGACCTCGGCCGGGTCCGGCGGGGCCACGTGCTGGAAGGGCCGCCTGTTGCGGGCGAGGGCCTGGAGCTCCTGCCGCTCGGCGCACTGCAGCGCGGCGCGGACGCGCGCGTCGGCGATGCGCGACAGGAGCACCGGCAGCCGGAAGCACTGCTCCAGGCAGGCGTACCGCCAGCCCACGATCGCCCTCGCGAGCCGAGGCTCCTCTTGGAGGATGAAATCCCGGAGGGCCTTGCTGACGCGTTGGAGGCTGAAGATGTCGCTGGGCCGGAGGAATGATAGGATCTCCAGAACGAGTTCTAAAGGGAGGTCCAGGAGATCCCGAGGCTGCGGAGTTGCCTTTTGGGTCTTCTTCGTCTGCTTCTTCCGAGCACGTTCGGTCCTCTTTGAACGGAGGGGAAGTGCTTCGGTTTTGTCCTCTAGTACCCCTAGCTCTTCATCATCTGAAACATCTACTTTCCTCATGGTGTAGTTATTCACAAATGGCCCATGCAACGACTAAAAGCTTTTCCGATGTACACACAATATTGCTGGTCAGCTTGCGTCGAGATTGAGTTTGTCGGGCTTAAGAATCACAAGGGCGTTGCCACCAGTAGTATTTTATTGGTGGAGCAAGAAAGATGGTATAATTGCATATATGCATAATATAGCCCGAGTATAACCATGCCTATATGCATATTACATATTGCGAGCCGACTGTAACCCCTGAGCTATGTTCACAGGCTACATCCATTCTCACAACACATAATTACGGATAAGCTAAAGGAAAGAGAGTTTGAAGTATCCTTATCTCATCGCGTATGCGTCATCTAAGCGCACACTACCATGCTATGCATCTTAGGTATTTGGACCCCAAGTTGTATGCGTATATACTCAAGTCCTGCTAGCCAGTTATCGCACCTATGACTCTTAAACCATCAACGAGTAAACTTATGCGCATTATAGTACAATCAGCCTCAAACCACGGCTTTCAGCTTGCCAGCCTAAGTGCCCACTTGATCACAGTCCGAGGTCAGGTGTCCATCTAGCAAACAATCCCGCGGGGTCAAACCTTTGCTTAACCTCCCTCATCCTCAGGACACCCTCCTCTCCAAAGTACAGGACACCATCGCCTTTATGAGGAGGCGTGAAATTGATGTACTTCTTTTCCAGCGCTAGTCCCGCTTCTTTAATTTCCCTGAGCACTTCTTCCGGCCATTGCTTGATAACCCTCCGCTCCTCCTCGTTATTATACAGACACATTCCAGTAATCCCAACAGAGATGTGACGATTTCGGTGGGCAAACGCCGCACTTGGCTCTGGTTCCGCACCCGCTCCGTGACAATTGTGCAGCGCAATGGCGGAGGTGGATGTCGGCAGCGGGTGCCGCGCAAGTATTGCGCCTAACTCGGCCGAGAAGCCGGGGATATCACAGGACGTAACATGAGAAGCTAAGCGTATATCAGTAATGGGATTCTCGATCGAATAGAGAAACTTGTATGGCGTGGCTAACGAATCATTAGCAGGTTTATCATGAAATCTAGATCGAGAGACCTTTCTGGCTTACTCTCGTGAACAGTTTCGGCAATCACCGTACCGAACTGCTTAATCCTCTCGAGATACAGCTGTGCCTCGGGCAAGTCACTCGCGTCACTCTCCAACTCCCACCAGAAGAAGTGGTTGACCAGGCCCCCTGAGCCGGGAGGGTTGATAATGAATATCTCCCCAGAGAAATTGTCTGGGAAGTTCCCAGGAGCACCTCCGTAACCCTCGAACAGGTAGGAGAAATTTCCAAGTACAATCTCGGCTTCTGACAATGGGAACACGACGTAACCAGCGTACACCCTTGGCCTGGGATAGACTTTGATAGTTAACTCGCTCACCACGCCAATGATACCAGCACCTCCGCCCCGCAAGGCCCAGTAGGCATCCAAATCTCCATCGGGGCCGGCGGCAACTACGTCTCCACTCGCGGTCACGATCCTTCCGCCGAGTATCTGGTCCACACCGAGACCGCGCATGCCCACCTCCACCCCGTACCCGCCGCCGCATGCCCACGCTGCGTAGCCGACCTGGTAGCCCCAGCCGCAGGGGGTGTCGAGGTTGTACTGATCCAGGAACTTCAACAGTCTCCCGGAAGTAACACCGCCCTCGACGCGAGCCGACTTTCCATCCGGGGAGATCGTGATGGTGTCCATAGAGCGCATATCGATCACGACGCCGCCATCCACGCGGCAGCGATCCCCGACATCGTTCCCACCACTCCGAATCGCCAGCTTGAGCCCCTGGTCAGAACATAGGCGGACAGTGGCCGATATCTCGCTTTCATTGGTAGGGCGTACCAAGGCCAGGGGCACGGCGTCGGTATTCGCGCTCGTCACTCTTATTAACGCTGAAAAGTAACGACACGACTTGGTGTAGATGTGGATGCCGGGACATGTCCCTATTAGCGGGAGCAGCCCTGGCGCATCGGAGTGGATGGCTTCTTGGTTCGCCTCCTCCGGAGGAAGGCGACGGGAGGCGCTGCCAGGTGCAGTTGACATAATGCGGTGAACGAACGCCAGTGAAACCGCTCTCTCTAGATCCCTCAAGGGTGACTGGTCTTGAAATACTGCCACCAAAAAAACCCCGCCGTGTAATACGACAGTAGCAAGGCTACATCCGAGCATCCATCAGCAGCTCACCCCTGATCTGGCACAGTCAGTCGGCATTGCTTATCTCCGATCAGCTTTAGCTACCTGAAGCTGGACTATGGTGCGACGTCTGATTAGACGCGATTGGCTCGCGCATACGGCATGCTTCTACTGTGTCAGATGAGCGAGCCAATACCAAGGCGCGGATGACCTTGTCTCAAAGCTGAGATGGAGAGCTTTAGCGATGTCGAGTTCACCTAGGTAGGGTATTGGCCTTAGTAGCCAAACTGGCTCTAGCTACATCGACGGTGCCACGGATTGGGCCCTTCCAATAGCTCTGATGATGACCTCGGCTTTTCATACTAGCAAATGCTTTTTGGTGAGCAGTGGAGAGACGTGCCTGGGGTGAGATCGCAGCATACTGCAGTTGAGAAGATCTTCTGCAAGGGCCCAACGACCTCCTCGCATCTGCAGTACTGGGCATGTCTTTGGGCGTTACCGTACGTCACTCTGACCTAAAACCATTTATAGAATGAACGCCCTCGGTCCAGACCTCTGTTGTCTTAGGCACCGAGTAAATAAAGCTCAATATATATATATATCAATCCTATACAATAAATCATAGCCAGCCGTGCATGAATCCACGAGCGGGTCATTGAGGTCCTCAGAAAACATAGAAACCCGTGTCAACGGAACGGAAGCGATTAGCTCGTGGGGTACGTAGCACTTGGTTGGGGTACTACATGTACCACGTATCTGAAAATGACTTCAGGGTACAGCGCAAATCGCGATGATTCTAGGTAACCGTAGCGAATAACACCGTCAGCGCTCGCTGCGGAGAAGTCACCTGAAGCTTTAGGCGTCGCTAAAAATGGGAACGAGGTGCGTTATTAAGGCAATGAAATGACATCTGCGGGCCATCCGCGAGAGCGTCCAACCTTAATCAGAACAACTACTTACCTCCTTGCCGCAACGACTGTAAGAGACGATATTCAGCCGCCATGACCATCTACCACATCGTTCTGTTCAGGTTCAAGAGCCTCGTGCCATCCGAGGAGGTCGAGGATGTAAGACACCGATCGTCGCTTGGTACCTGACTAACTGGGCTGACTGACTCTCACGGTCTCAGGCTTGCAATCGGATGCTTTCATTGGGAACGGACTGCGTCCACCCGACCAGCCAGAAGCCGTACGTGAAAGTCATTGGCGGAGGCCGGGACAACAGCCCAGAAGGCGCGCAGGTGAGGCCTCGCTTCTACATACGTTCACCATCGTTGGCACGGCATCGATATCACAACCTACCTAACTACTCATGTCGTACATGCATACCATGTATACACCATGCATCCCTGGACTAATAGAGCTGACAAACGCGGCGTCAGAATGGAATGACGCACCCCTTCATCTTCCAGTTCGATTCCGAGGAAGACAGGAAGTATTACCTCGAGAAGGACCCGGCTCACCTCGCCTTCGTTGCGAGCATCCAGGACATCATCGATAGGAATCAGGTCCTCGATTTCACCCCCGGTGTATTCTAGGCCAGAGGGTCTTCTATATGTCCACATGTGAGGAAGGGGAAGGAAACCTTAGGACCCATCATTCGAATCGAAGGAGACGGGGAGAGACACTAATAGCTAGATGCTGTTAGTTGCGATGACGTCGGTCTGGGAGTTGGCGGAATGCTGCATGCATCGTTAGTAGGGCGGCCTGCTGATCAGAATGAATCTGAGTTTGACGCTAGCTTATTAAGATATACGAGCTGTGGTTGAGAATTGACATATGATATCCGTTTGAGCTTGAAGACACCTTTCCTAGATGATATGCCTGAAAGATGATATCTAGCATGATAGGTGCGAAGAAGATTTTCTCAAAACGGCGCCGGCGACCAATTTGCAATTGTCAATTGGCAGTTGGCTGTAGTTCAAAGGTATCTACAGCGGCTGTGTTTCTGTAGAGATCTCGTTCTGTACTGCAAGTGACCGCTTGGCCGCTAGCACTGACCATCCACTGGAGTGCAGCCAGCCTTATTAGGGGCGTTTGTTGGTGTCCCATTGGAACCAGAGCCAGTACCTAGGTAGTCTGCCAGTGCTGCCAGTGCTGCCAGTGCTGCCAGTGCTGCCAGTTGGGCTAGCTACAGCCCCTACGTCATCCCCCACCCAGCACCCGCAGTTTGGCATTTGCCCTGCACACTGCGCTGTAACTGGTCTGCTGGTACCACCCAGCAACATGCCATCCGGGGCCCCTTGACTGGCTGCCATCGGTTCGTGAATCCTTCAGCTTCAGAATTCTTTCAAGGAAATCAACAACCAGACCCGTGTCTCCGATTGATTGATCGCTCACCTTGATTGTCGCTGCCCACAAAGAGATCACTTCTACTTTCCAGCATCCCCGTTCCGTTCGCCCACTGCGGATCCTGCTTCCCTGATATCGTTCGGCCAGCTCCCACCTGCCCTCGAGCCGAATCAGCAAGGACCTTCAATTCACCCCACCATCGCCATCCACCACCCACTTCCTGCCATCCTTCCATCAACCCACAGCGTGTCAGGTTACAGATTGGTCGCGAAGGGCACACGAGTATCGCGATCCTTTATTTATTCTTAGACTATCAGTCCTTTCTCCAACGATTAAGGTCACCCGCTCCCGGGTCCCACGATCCAAGATGTCGCAGCAGCAGCCGACTGCTCCGATGCTCATCAACATTCCTCCCCCACCCTCCAACCCGGATACCCCCAGTGACATGCCGTACGTGCCCCGATCCCCTTGCTCTCGGGTACATTGACTGACTCTCTGGTTCGTTGACAGTGGCACTCCGACAAGCACCACCACGTCCCTCTCGGCGCTATCCACTACCGCTATCAAGGACGGCCACCGTGGCCATGCCCACCCCCTCGGCGGTCCGCGAGGCCATCAGCACCACGCATCGACGAACAGCCTGGAAGCCGAGCGCGCGGATCGAATCAGCCGACTCGCGGGCCTCGAGCGCGTGTCGACGCTCCGCGCCCCGAACCAACACGGCGGCGGCGGCGGCAGTGGTGGCGGAGCCTCGGCCAACTCGCCGCAGCAGAACACGACGCCGACCTCGACCGGGTTCCCGGCCCAGCAGCAGGCCCAGGCTGCGCCGACGCCGGCCTACTTCGACTCCAACGGGCAGCCGACGGCGGTGACCAAGATGAGCACGGTGGGCACGGCGTCGGCCACGGCTAGTGTCGGGGCGCGCACGACCGCCGAGGCCGGCGACCAGTTCGACAACATGGACGCCGACCTCACCGAGGTCGACGAGGACACCATGAGCATGGACACCAACTACCGCACCAACGTGAATGCCGACTCGGCCTCGGGCGCCCTCGACCCCATGGAGGAGGAGGAGGACATGACGAGCCGCTCCGTCGCCGGCTTCGAGGACCATATGAGCGACGACGGCACCGCCAGCCTCGTCGGCTTCGGCGAGGGCGCCAACAGCACCGTCAGCGGGCCCATCTACCAGCGGCGCCCGCTGCCCGGTGGCGCCAACGCCGCGCCGGGCGTCTGGGGCCTCGAGAGGAGCAGCTCGGGCCTCAGCCAGGACGCCATGATGCGCAGTCGCGAGATGCGCGAGAGCGCCACCACCACCACCGCCAGTACCACCGCCGCTAACCCCAACCCCA
Organism: Xylaria sp. JS573; assembly: GCA_000966885.1. Lineage (NCBI taxonomy): Eukaryota > Fungi > Ascomycota > Sordariomycetes > Xylariales > Xylariaceae > Xylaria > Xylaria sp. JS573. The sequence goes on along the minus strand of JWIU01000035.1, from coordinate 131,821 downwards.
ACAATAACAACAACAGCAACGCCACCATCGGCACCCCGAACAACACCAACAGCAGCAGCGACACGCCGGTCAGCTCGACGGCGGCGGCGGAGCGGCGGGAGGCCAAGTACGTGGACGGCGTGGCGGTCGACGGCGGGGGCCACGTGGGCACGGCCGACGACGACGTGTTCGTCGACACGACGACGCGCGGGCCCGTGCCCGTGTCCGTGTCCGTGTCCATGCAGCAGCAGCAGCAGCCCGGGCAGCCGCAGACGAGCGCGCTGCGCGAGGGCGTCGGCGGGCCGGCCTCGCGCGAGGCCGCCGAGCGCATCGTGCGCGAGCGCCTCGACGGCGGCGAGGGCGGGCTCGGCCTCGGGCCCGGCCGCAACCCCGTCCTGGGCAGCGCCAAGGGCGGCGATAAGCTGGGGAAGTTCTACTTCGAGGATAAGAAATAGATGAAGCGGTTTGGGGTTGGGGTTGAAGGTTGGGGTTGAGGGATAAGCGGAGATACGGACGGGACGGGATAGGGGCGGGAAAGGGGAGGGGGGGATCGGACGTATGGGGGGATTGCCTACCGCTTTCTCTGCCCACCCTACCCCCCCACCCCACCACGGAGTTATCTTGGCGTTAGCGGTGTTGGGCAAAATGTGGTTGGTGGTGGTGGTTCTTGTGGTCAACCTACCTACTTTACCTTCGATGAGAGGGGAGAACGGACGGTGCGGCTGAATGTCTGTCTACCTGCTTGTTTTTTTTACATTTCTTGTCTGTTTTGTTTTATTTTGTCTTGTCTCGACGTACGTACCAGTCAGTCATGAAGCCAGCCAGGAAGCCAGCCAGGAAGGTAGGGCCCCTCCTCCCTCTCCCCCTTTAGCTGTGCTGAGGGGCCGACGGAAAGGAAAAGAAAGAAGAAAAAAAAAGGCAATGAAGAAGGCACGGCAGAGTGGAAGAAGAGAATACTCGGGAGGGTTTACCGACCTGGCTTCACTTGTATGCTAGTTAGTACTTATGTCAGTTGCGAGGAGAGGGCAGACGGATAAGATGGGCGCGGCGCGGCGGATGGACAATTCGCGTTTATTTGTCTACCTATCTGCATGTCCGTCTGCCTGCCTGCCCATTTGTGTTTATACCAATCGCGTTGGTACTGGCGCCTTTCCCATGAGGTGGACGACTGACGATGTGATATGACACCATGTGAAAGAGTTACAGTGTTCGTCACACGTATGACTGGCAGACCACTGACTGTTGATGACAGCCTTTCACCTGCGTACCTATCTGACCACCTACGTGAGCGTAAAACGGGACGTAAATGGAGCATCAACTGGATTTCACACGTTTTCTATTCAACTTGGCGATCGCTTATGGTAGCGCCAAGAGTCGCAAAAGAGCCACTGCCTCAAACCTAGACCTCGGACCCAGGACTCTTGTCCATGCAAGAAACAGCCTTGAAAACAACCACTACATACTGGAGCGCTTGGGTAGGGGCTCCCAATGTTTATGATTAGTTCACGGTGCAATAGTAAAGTGGGACGACGGTACCCTCGGTAGACGTATTTTATACGTACTTATATGGTAGTTAAGATAAAGACAGCAGGTCGGATGCCCTCAGCACTTGGCCTGAGCTGATTGCCCCTGGGTCACCACTCCCTCCGCATATATCCATACGCCAATATGTACATCGAAGCCTATCGAACTCTCCTATACGTCAAACTCCTCGTCGTTAGGTATGTATGAGTGGGTTCAGACTTTCCTATTTGGTCATTAAATACACCGTTAGATAGGTACATCGGATAGCTGGCTATTAGAAGGGAGCTAGTGGGTCGGGGTCTGCCCACCACCCGCATAAACGAATTCATGTTGATACGAGCGCTACGATTGAACAGCGACGATGGAATATGTGACAGTATCGAAGCGTTTCCTTGCTAGATACGAGGATTACGAAACGAAAAGCCTCGATAGACTCGCTTCGATGACTAAGAAGTGTTTCCGCCGCTAGTCTAAAGCGGCAGCCGAGACATACGAGATGCGCTTATAGGGTGGTCTAGATTACATCCCTAACTAGAAGCCGCATAGGCGATATGCAATTGCATTATAGCGTAGGCGGCAACAGCAGGCAGCGATGCCAACGGCAATGACTCCGGATCTATAGAACAGAGATATTTTAGGTAGGTAGTATGACCTCACGCCTCCTACTCGCCACGTGCTAATGGCGATGCCCGGCCGTACGTACATAAATAACCCATCGCCCGCCCCCTGGTTGGTATTTCGCATCACCCGCCAAGCATTTGCAAAGGCTTCAATTGTGCCGTAAACACCAACCAACCTACCTACCCACCGCCATGGCCAGCAACCCTTTCGCGGCGCTGGTCAGCCCGCAGCAGCAGCAGCAACACCAGACGGCGCAGCTGGCCGTGCTAGAGCCGGCGACCGACCGCGACGCGCCCATCAGGCTGTCCCTGATCGAGGCTCGCCTGGAGGAGACCTCGTACGAGTGCGTATCGTACGACCGCAACGCAGACGCAGACACAATGGCCACAACGGCCCCTGTCACCGTCACCGTCGACGGCGCGGAACACGCAGTACCCCGTGCGCTCGAGAGCGCCCTGCGCACCTTCCGGCGCAAGGAGCGGCCGCGCACGCTATGGGCCGACCTACTAACGGGGCGCCGCACGCCCGAGGAGCGGCGCATCTCCTCCTCCCTATCGGCCGCGCAGCAGCGCCGCCTCGTCCTCGAGAACGCCGAGCGCACGCTGTGCTGGCTGGGGCCGGACGACCGGGACCCGGGGGACGGGGAGGCGACGGCGCGGGCGTTCGGCGTGGTGCACGAGCTGGCGGGGCGGTGGGCGGCGGCCTGCGCGGCCGCGGGCGTCGCGAGTTCGACGCGCTGCCGCCTCTGCCCGCTGCCACCTCCGAAACGACAACAACGCCACCAGAGACGGCGGAAGCCCGCGCGGAACGCTTCTGGCGCACGCTCGTCCTCAACGCCGGGGCGCAGGGCGCCACGCTGCGCGACAACGCGGCGCCGGCGGCGCAGCTGGGGGCCAACTTCGCGAGCCTGCTGGCGGAGGAGCGCCTCCTGGCCGCGCTCGACTGCGCCGACGTGTCGCGGCTGCGGACGCCCGAGATGGCGGCGCGGATCCGCGACAGCCCCGAGCTGAGCGCGCTGGCGGCTCGGTGCATGCGCGACGCCGGAAGCGGCGGCGGCGGGGGCGCCTTGTACGCGGATCTCGTCCTCGGGCTCGCGCTCGGCCGGCGCTTCTTCCGCACCGAGGGCGGCCGGTTCGGGATGACGGCCGTCGAGGACGTGGGGTGCGCGGACGTGGAGCTAGGCGCCGAGGATGAGGCGGACGACGACGACGAGGAAGGAAAGGAGGAGGAGACGAAGGGCAAGGGCAAGGGCAAGGAAAAGGAGGGGGAGGGAGGGAAAGAAGGGGAGGGTAGTGCGCGAGGAGGCGCGGACCTGGGACGTCTGATGGCCGATCCGCTCTCGCGCGTCATGATGCAGGGGTTCCAGGAGTTCCTGCAGGAGCGGGACCCGGACGCGGCGCGGCTGGCGGCGCAGGCGATACGGGGTGAGGTTCCGGGCCTCGGCGACCCGAAGCTGCAGGAGCAGCAACCACAAACACAAACACGTCGGCCAAAGGACGCCGGCGTCGGGGAGGGCGATCTTGTCGTCGCGTGCGTGGGCGGGTTCTTCCCGTACGTGTTACGGCTGCAAGGCAACGGCGGTTCGGGCTCGTCCGCCGCGCAGGGGTCCGACGACTCCACGTACAGCTTCGTCGGCGAATGCTATCTGCACGGGGCGATGGCCGGGGAAGACTTCCGGGCGACGAGGGCGGACGGACAGAAGGTCTTTCGGGTCGACACCTCCAAGATCGTCGACATTACAATTGTGTGATTCAGGTTGCCCCCTGTAAAAATTGGGAAGTTTCTGCGACGAATAGCTTCGTGGGCATCTTGTTTGCATATACCTGCGTCGTCGCAGCAGTCTATTTTATAACCAAGTTTATTCAATAGTCACCATCTACGAGATGAGCGCCGCCATACGGGCGTCGACCTAACTCTTATCATTAGCATCGTTACGTACTCCACCGATCGATCCGCCCCTAAACGGGGTTGTTGGATGACGAGCTGTGTCCCCGTGCCTGCTCGTCGTAGTTGTTGAGTATATCCATGCGGAATTCCTTCCTCATCATGACGCCCTGGCCTTGCCCATCCTGAAAGATGAGCTCCTCGCTATCGTTGCGCAGGTCGGGACGGCCGCTGCTAATTGTCGTCTTGTTGCCCGACCGTTCCTTGCCGAGCCCCTGATACGCACTCGAGTTGCCCTTGGCGGTTCCCGTGAGGTACGTGCGTTCGTATGTCGGTCTCTTAAGTGTGCTTCCGAGGATATGGGGAAGGTAGGTGCGGAACAGGACTTTGAATCTGCAGTTTACCGAGGTCAGTCAGTGCCGTCCCTCGTTTCGGGAATATTATGCGGTCGAAACTTACGCCGATGCACTACCACAGAAGATGGCTGTGATATGTGATTAGTACGAAGTCGAATTATCAGGATTCCAGGGCGCTCGTTTATGCTTACCAACGTAGAGCTCGATCTCACACCAGGAGAGACCGTCGGCAAGATAGAAGTACATATCGGTTGTGTTGGATAGCAGACGCACGTACGCAAACCTCACACAGCTCGCTAGCACCGCTGTCAATATCGCTGTTTGGGAGTCACATGCATGGAAAATGAGACTTTACCGGCTATAGAGAGAATTCCTAACCCGAAAATCCCCACCAATGCTAGTTTCTGCCGACGAGGAACTTGTATGTTCCACACCATGGGGATGGGCGTGATGTAGATTGCGCAATCGAGAATGATATTTATAGCCTGCAGCCTCCAGTGTGAGCATATGTACATGGCGGTCACAAGGCTATTCAAGCATACTCCATTTGTGTCGTAGAAGGCCTGCTGACTCTCCGCGGTGATGCATTTCCCGTCAATAGTCCCCGTGATGTCCCAAAACCTAGAACGTCTAGTATCAGCAAGGTTCCTTCGAATTCCACGACAGTCTTCGAGGGACTGATGTTCTTGTGTGTAAGGGACGAGCTGCTTACAACTGCGGGGGCCAGCACGAAAACGCCATGAAGAAGAGGCTCGCGAGCGAGAAGCAGAAGATGATAACGATGAGAGCGTAGACCGTGTTTTTCATGAGCGGGCGCTGATCCAGGCGGAGATAGAAGACCAGGAGGGACAGCTTGATGAGCATGTTGGCCATCACGTATAGTAGTCTCGTCGAGTAGACTGCTTGGTTCATCCGGGGCACGTTTTCGAATTCGAGTTCGTCAAAGTGGAGGCCCACTCCGTAGCGCGCCGCCGCCATCGACGCAACCGAGAGACCGAAAGTGAAGATCTACAAAAAGCCGTAAGCAAGAATCCCCCAGATCGCTTGTCTCTTCGTATTCGGAAGTCTGACCGTTCCGAGGATCATGAGAACTGGCCGGTCTGTTAGTGCGGGCTCAACGGAACCATGTAGGAGTTACAGGTGTGCTGACTGTCATCTAGCCCTATAGATTTTATCACAACCAGTCGCACATGGATCCGAATGGCGATGACCATCAGGGTGAAGACGGCGAAGGAAATGGCGACGCCCCAGACCGAGCCCTGCCGTGACCCTGACTTGAGGGCTCGGCTTTGCAAGTATTCAGTCAGATACATGATGGCGTCGACCTCGACGTGGAATTGTCAGTCGGTGGTATGGTGGTTTTGGCTCGATCGATCATTAGTGATAAACCAGACTTCAGGGCTGGGTGTCCTTGGCTTTATGTGATGCCTTTTCTTCTTTGCACGGCCGACCTGATCTGGCCCGGTCCACGTTCATAGCACACATCCAGGGGTTCCTTGATACATGCAGCCCCTGGAAGAGAGAGGCGTTAACCTTGACGAGATCGACATGTTGTGCAGGTATACAATCTAGGCGCTTGCGTTTGCGTCTTGTGTAACGGTCACATCCTGATGCCGCGGGCTTTGGCGGCAGGCTTAAAGAGAATACGCCGGAAGACGCAGCAGTTCCGCGAGACATACGGTCTGGGGCAAATGGTCGAATGGGAACAGCGTACCAGCAGGGGCTTCGCTCGTTGGCACAATTCTGCGTTGGTCGAGCAGGTCTGGCTGTCCAAGATCTACTCCAATTCCGGCGTGTAAAGTAATATATCATAAATATGGTGAGACCCTAGAACGGCGACGTGAGCAGGGATTGGCTTGTCTGTCAATCCTCGAGGATATCATATGGTGGCTGGCGACTGATAGGGGAATGACAACGTCAATAACCAACTCACCTCAATTCTCTAACTGTTACCATACAGAAAGTACGGTTAAATGCTACAGGAGTGGCATACGGTTAAAATACCCTTATGTCAATATCTCTACGTAAGTAGTTGGTTTCTAGTAGGTCTCAGGGGCTTTGACTTGGTAGCATGGATGGGTAAGGCGAGATCGTCGCGGGCGTTGACCTACCTAAGTGCAACGGCCTTGTGCCACCTAATCGGTCCACGGATGGGTAGGTAACAAACATTCGCCATTTCTCTAGCATGAAAAACGGTCGCCGATCATTTTAGATTCCGTAGACATGAAGACATGCCATTTGACGCTAGGTAATGGATCGTGGCGTATCGGATTGCTTGGGTCCGTAGAATTCCCCTTCAATCTGAGCCTTACCAAGTTGTTGGGTCAACGATGACATAGTACCTGAGTATGTGTATAAGTTGTGCGGCTATTGTTGGTGCAAGGCACCTATTACCTATATACATATGTACTACCTGTGTACCACGCCAGTATCTTTTCGTAGCCGATATAAATTGTCTCGACCCGCACGGATCTCGTTCCTGACTTCCACTGGCTGGTCGAATCTTGGAACCAAGATTTGCCAGGCCTGCTGGATCAATGTAACACCGATTAAGTCGCATTCCGTATCGCAGGGGAAGTCCCCCGTGACCTGGGACCCAGGCGCCGAGACCAGAAGATGCGGATAGCCGCATCGGTGATCCGTTTGCGTTTAGGGAGACGATTGAAGGTGATAACCCGTCGCGTACCTAGGTCGTTTCCATCTTAGAGTCTCATTAGACTTGATCGTAGCATTGATCCTATGTAATCAGTTCTACCCAGTCTACCCCTCCGGTTCAAAGACTTAAGACCGATCACATATGTATGAATAGACATTATTACAGGTATGAAAACCTGAGACTTGGCTATGGCGGGATGACAGGTACATATACTCCGGGCTTGATGGGTTCAAATCTACTTCAATCGAAGACTGGCATGAAACCCATCAGAACATGCAAGGACACAATCCGAGGCGTCGTCCGAAGACTAACATGTAGTTTCACTTAGGAAAGTTACCCCCTCCAAGCTTACCGAGATGCAGAACTATGAATATAATTCCGTTGCGGCGGTAAGCAAGTAACGTAACAGGCAAAAACAGTCCCTGGACTCGATAGCAGTGATCTTCAAGGCGTCGGGGAATCGTGTCGAGGGATGAAAAAAGATTCCGAGAAAGCAAACATAATCCACCTCAAGGGCCGACTCCCCTTCCCAGGCGCCCCCCGGTCAGCCCGAGCGGTAAGTGTCACCAGCGGCAAGGGATTCCACGCTGCATGCATACCTACAGGTTCATACCTATTCACTGGAAGCCACCTGCGGTCCGCTCCCCGCGATGAAACCTACTTAACACATGTAAGGAAAGACATATTACGTTCCACGTCTTGTGACACGCGCGATTGTTTTAACTACCTAGCTTTCCAGGCACCCTTCTCTGTCCGCCATCTAGCTCTCGGAAAAAGAGCCGACTGAATGACATAACCAGTCTATGTGTTAGATGACAAGTCAATCCGTATGTTGGTAAGAGACATCGTCAAGGGAAAACATATCAAAGCTGCAGCCTCCCGGTCCCGCACGGATGGGGATAGCTCGCTTGAATCGCGGCATTCCCCATCGACGCAGTCGCCAAATATCCTGCCATTTTCTTTCAGCTGTCGATGAGGATAATCTCGCTTCCGATTCCCGCTTTTGTGTCTGGGTTCCGTGTATTTGAAGACCAGATAGGTTTGGCGTTGATATTGATATATCGCGCGAGTTCCCGAACTCTCTTGCCCGGTTAACAAAGAAAGAACGCTTATCTTCTTCCGGGTGCCGAATGGATTTCTGTAGTACGGTACGGTGCGGTGCCAGGACCCGGGATGCTGAACCGGAGGAGGCCGGTTTACTAGGTAAAGCGCGCAATATATCAGCGTGATTCACCCCAGTTATACGTAGACAGCAAACCGGGTACCAAATGAGACATATCGACATTGTGGAGAAATCGACGCTCTGCTTTTCGACCAAGGGGAGAGTCCACTGTCAGATATCAACAGTAAACAAACTGACTAGAGGACTGGACGACATTGACAACCAACCTCATCCCCGTCAACGGATTTCCCCACCGCCCCCCACCGAGATAGACAGATAGCTTAGAAAAAGCTAGTGGCGCGTTCAAGGTAATGAGCATACCTAGCAGTGTAGCATGCTTCGGCCCCGACGAAGAGCAAATCGTCCTATTATCTACCGAGTGAACGTGACGGCAAGCCGCGTAAATGGAGACATGGGACAATGCGGTAAAGCTCCGTTTGAACGCGAGCTCGAAAATAAACAGAGAACTCCAGAGGGATCATAGGAGTCGCCAGCTCCGATTCCTGGCGGCGCTAGTCCTGTCTCTGCCACGGCGTGCGGCCATGTTAGGCCTGGCCGCAAGTGTATAGTCCAGTATAGAGTATTCAGTCGCCGACCTGAATATTCCGGAACCCGGTTGGGACGAGCTCCCCGGAAGGGCGGCCCCTAGCGGGTGGTTTCGTACCGTGGTTATCACTGAGCTGCTGAGTGCTCCGTCACACTCTCATATTACATCTCAGGGGGAAGAACCCGCCGCGTGCGTAAGATTTCTCATTAAACTTTTTTAAACGTAACAATATACAGAAACGAATACCCGGAAGCGAGAGAGAAACAAACACGAATCCGAACGGGACCCTTGGACGACTTGGCCTTGGGCACCCCTGATGAACCCGAATGACTGGAGACGATATTAATCAACGTAAGGCATTCTCGCCTCGCACCACGTGGGTCTCTCAACAGGGCATAGGCGACCGGAACCACCCATCCACGCACCCGCACAAGACCCTGAGTCCGGTTCAGTGGTCCCCGAACCTCCCCGAACCACTCTCCTACTCACCCAATCCATACGTGACCTGGCAGTCTGAGCCAAGCTAAGCGTGGATGGCGACCTGCACGTGCGGGTAGACGCTGACCATGGCGTGGTACAGGTCCGGGTGCTCGCGCATCAGCACCTCGGGCTCCCAGGCGGCCGCCACGAAGATGGTGTCGATGCCGCTGCTGATGGGCGTCGTGAACACGTTGCAGATCTGCAGGCCGATGACGAAGGCGAAGGCGACGACCACTGCGGTCTCGAGTCAGTAACTGCATCAAACCACTTCATCGCAAGGAAGCCCCGTTGCTGTGCGGAAAAGTGCCGTTGGATGCTGCGTTGACACAGGGAGGGGAGGGGTGAGTGTTTATGAAAGTAATGGAGACACGGAATTATACAATATGGATGCGTATGTGTACTTACCAGGCGTGTAGGACCCGTCCGTGTTATACGAAGGCTTCGTGAATATCTACAAGCTCAGCGTTAGCAAGCATGGAACCGACTCCTCACCAATCCACCAACCAGTTGCCCGCAAAAAGCTCGACACAGACGTACCAGGTACAGATACGCCAGCAGCGCGGACGCGTAGGCGACGAAGGTGGCGCCCATGGAGAGCACGGGGCCGATGAGGCACTCGTTGACGAGGGCGTCGATGCCGCGGTCCTTGATGAGGCGCCAGGTGTCGCGAGCGGCGGCGAAGTAGGGCTTCCCGTAGAGCGCGATGTGGGAGAAGGCGTAGCGGTTGATGAACTGGACGGCCCAGTCGAGCAGGCCGATGAGGCAGCCGAGGACGCAGAACAGGATGTAGACCGCCGTGTTGCCGCCGCCGCCGCCCGCCTGGCTCCGCTGCGCCGTCGAGCACGCCTGCCGCAGGAAGTTGATGACGGCGACGAAGAACGACCCCAGCGACACGGAGCCGAAGCTGGTCGTCAGCGCGCGGCGCAGGCTGCCGCGCGTGGCGCCCCGCGGCGGGTGGCGCGGGTGGAAGTACCAGGAGCCGTAGACGCCGGATATCGTCACGTGGATGGTGTTCTTGAGCCACTCCGAGACCCAGTACATGGCGAAGGTGACGAACACGAGGAGGCCGATGACCTTGGCCTGGCTGCACCCGCCGGCGCCCTCGGCGCACGCCGGGTTCTGCCCGGGGGAGTACTTGGCGTAGACGGCCACGAGCGTGACCGAGTACCAGGCGGCAAGCGCCGTGGCGCAGAGCCCGCCCAGCGCGCTGACGAGGTAGACGTGGCCGTAGGTCTTGGAGACGTCGATGGCGGTCTTGAGCATGAGCGCGCTGAAGGGGATCCGGGGGATCCAGGTCTGGGCCGGTGGGTTAGCATGGTATCGTCAGATTAAGGGGAGGGAGGGGGTTCAGGTCGACGGACGATGAAGGCGAATATGAGGAAGGCGACGAATATCAAAAACACGATCCCGCCGGAGTAGTAGTGGCGAGTAAGCATGTAAATCGCGGTTACGAGCCCGAATACGATGTTGAGGATGCCGCTGATGCAGGTTAGTCATTCAGATCGTCATCGCTATCATCAAACCCTACAGTCACAACACTTACGTGATCCAGATAAACTGCTTCGGAAATAGGCGCGCCAGCCACACATAGACGTAGCTGAAGACAATGGCAATACAGAGACAGAAGATGAAGAGAACGATGGTGTTTGTATTGAGCCCGACCCGAGAACTCGAGTCGTAGATACCGCCGCCCTGGAAGTTCTTCGTCGAGGCTGTTGTTGATCAGTCAGTCCTGTTCCAAAAGGGGGCAAAGAATCATCATCAATCGACGAGGGGTGGTATAGCGGCACCACTAACCATAGCCGTTGATGGAGATGGCGGAGACAGCAACGTAGCCGAGGAAGACGGCGAGGAAGACGATGCCGGCCCAGAGGTCGTTGTGTTTCGGACGCTCTATCTTGAAGGTCTGCTCGAACGTGCCCTTCTCGTCACCGTACCCATTGGCGTAGTCTGGAGGCGGGGGCGGGGCCGAGCCCGGCGGACCGGGTTGCTGCGCATAGGGAGGCTGTCCATACTGGGGCTGCCCGTACGGGGGTTGTCCGCCTGCATTTGGCGGCGGCTGCTGCGTATTGAGATAGGAAGCGGCCTCGCCGCGCGGCTGCTTATCCGCCATTACCCTAGGTACCTAGTGTTCGAGTCCTAGGACGGTGCGTGGTCTGGACTGGTATAGGCTAGTGATGACTGCTGCAATACAAGACGATCTGCCAGCGGGAATAGGTAAGATGTGCTTGGTAAGAAACTCGCAGTGTTTGGATGGTGACGATGTTGTTGTGACGTGGGGTGAAATGAGAGACAGGGCATTACTGACGTCTACTCTGGAATGAGATGGATTGGCAAGTGAGACCTGCAATCGTAAAGTCAAAGTGAGACCACACTAACCAAAGCCCGTGAAGCTAATTAGACGGGCCTTATTAGTTATTACAGTGCTGATCACTGATCATTTCTTACCTGTGATATGGATCTAGATCTGTGTTTTTTCCTGTTCCTCTCCAAAACCGGTTGGGTGGTGCTTCCATTGGCGGCGTCCCAAAATCAATGGCGTCACCGGCTTCACTAACCTCTAGATAGTGGTGCTGTGTTGCACGGCTAAGCGGGAAGATACAGGCGTGCGGCAGAACCATGCCGCCATCCTTTGGTAATTAAGTTCGTGTTCGTGTCCCCCACACCAGCCCACCAACGTAGGCCGCGCCTACAGCAGCCATTGCGCAGTTATTGCAACGTAGCAAAGATACCTTTAGGCCCCATAGTAATTGTATACTTAATTAGGTAACATATCTCATGTATTATAGGCTTGATAAAATTTAGCAGCTATTGTGATAATAACGTTATTTTGATTTTTTAGTTTTGTTGGTGTTTTGAAAAAAAAGTTAATTATTATTTTAAAACGTTATTTTTTTATAAATTTATTAAATTTATTTTTAAGTTTTATTTTAAAATATTTTT
>JWIU01000035.1:0-118585 GCA_000966885.1 Xylaria sp. JS573 | reverse complement strand
TTATATAATTATTAATAAAAAAATATTAAAAATATATTAACTTTTTTAAATAATAATTTATTATAATAATTTATAATAATAATTATTAAAATAATAATTATTAAAAAAATAATTTCAAAAAGTTTAATTATTAAAAAAATAAAAATAATATATTTTTAATTTTTATAAAAATTCCTACTATTATTTACAGCTTTATATATAATATAATATTTTTATCAAACTATAAATTACTACTAAAAAAAGTAACGGGCGGTAATAAAACCCCTCATTTATAAAAATAAGCTACATCTTAACTAATACGCAGTGGCTGCTGAAATCGCCGTAAGCGCGGCCGTAGTACCTAATGGCCGTCACTGCCGGCTTGGTTTAAGACATGACCAGCTCCCAAACTCAATGCCGAGACTGGGCTTGGTACCGAATGCATGGAAGTTGTGCTATCAGATTAAGGCACGACATATACATATGCAGAACGGTTAAGTGGGAGGTATTGCACATTTGACCCATGCATTAAGCAACGTGCCGATTCTACCGTATCCTCATACCGGCGAAGACGCCAATCGCGACCACGTACAAGGCCGCGCTCACGAAGTACGGCACGCCCAGGGCGCCCGTCGCGATGCCGCGAACCCACAGGACCGCCATCAAGGGCGCCCCCACCAGCGAGCCCAGGGTCTTGACCATCATGACGATCGAGAAGATGTGCGATTCCGGGTCGGGTTTCGAGGAGGAGGAGGGAGGCTGTCCGGTTTCTTCTTCTTCTTCTTCTTCTTCTCTCGGGGACACGGACGGCGACTTCAGCAGGCCGAGCGTGAACACCGGGAGCGCGGACCCCAGCGCGTACAGGAGGAGCGAGGGAAACAGCAGCCAGACGCTGGCGGCGACGGCGATGGCCAGCGCGCCCAGCACGGAGACGGCGAGGCAGATCCGCGCGAAGCGCACGTTGTCCCGATCGGAGAGGGATTGAGACTGGGGCTGCTGGCCCTGCGGCCGTCGCGCGCGGAGAACCGCCGGGATCACGAACGTGAGGAGGGCGAAGTTGACGATGGCCTTGCCCGAGAGGAGGTACCCTGCCGAGGCGAATGGCCAGTGGTATCTCTTGGATATGTACTGGGCCAGCAACTTGGTGTCGGAGCTCGCGAGGGAGGTAAGGAAGAAGCTGACCAGCAGCAGAACCAGGTTTCTAGGGTGGCTCCTGACTATCGCACAAAGAGCGTGAATGCGTTCGACTATAGGCGCTAGCATCGAGTTCCTGGAGCCTTGCGCCTTCAAAGTAGGCGACGAGATAAGCGGCTGTCGCTGCTCGTCCTCCGAGGCTGGTGAGCCATGCACAGGCCCTGCTAGCACTGATATGGTTGGGATAGCTAGGATTAGGAGGCAGATGCCGATCCAGAACGGGAGCAGAAGATTCAACGTCATCGTCACACCAGCGAGCGCTGGCCCGACGAACGTCACCACGTACGATACAGCATTGGCCCAGCTGAAGTAGGTGGCACTGTAGCGCTAGGGTCAGCTGCCGAAATAGCACACGCCAGTACAGTTATTCTCACCGAGTTACATTATCATCCGTCAGGCTTGCCGCCAGGGCGTATACGATGGAATTGAAGACACAGTCGCCGCCGAGGACCGACAGGATCGGCCCGGCTATGATCGCCTTCAGCGGGAGGCTCTGCTCGAAATAGCCGACGACGATAGCCCAGGCCAGCATGAACAGCCTCGGGACCAGGTTCAGCCAAAGGATGGATCTTCGGCCGTACTTCTCAGCCACGAATCCTAACGGAATGGTCATGGCGAAGTCTACGTAGAACAGGTATTGTTAGTAGGTACACCCGTCGATGTGGATGCGTAGAGAGGCTTATTCCATAGATCTCGGGCCCAGTCCTAGGTAGGTAGGTAGGTAGGTAACTCACCCCCAACAATCCACAGCGTCTCCATGACCCCGACAATCCACGCCAGACCCTGCTGGATTGCATCGATTTTGCACAGCTCCTCCGCGACATTGCCGTCGTCGCCGATGGCAGTCGGCTCATGCGCGCCGTAGTACTCCCTGCAGATGCGCCGCTCCACGACCCGATTTAGCGGAAGCTGGTATAGGCTAGTCGCTAGGTTGACCAGCAGTAACAGAGCTAAAAGTGCTGCTATGGACAGCTTCGGATGTCTCCGGCGCTGCGCTTCGAGTCTCTGAGCACGGAATTCGCCATGAACGGGGCCAGATATGTTGTCTTCCATAGTTATCAGATGTCCCCTCGGTATCGGTAAGTGGTGAGTGTGAGAGCAAGGCCGCAACCAGGCCCTGTTCTTATCGGTTTATTCCGGTTATGCAAAACCACATCTTATTCATCATATCTGTGCACGGCACACATACTGATAATTGAATATGCAAGTATCAGCTGGGTATCCCCATCCCATACAAGGCAGATTCAATCGGAAAATGAATGTTCACGTCACGTTACACTTATTACAACATACACATCATTCAGAAACTTCTTCTTTTGCTCATTATCTGGTCCTTGGTAGTAGGACGACTGTGCCATGTACATTACCCTAGCTACAGATCCGTAACTTTGCAAAGTCATCGAGTATGGACGTCCCAGTCCGCAGTGTGGAGGCATCTCAACCCCATGCATGATCAAACCCCCTGAACCGTAATCGCCTTTTTTTTTTTTCCATCCATCCAGTCAGCAGAAAACCAGTAATGCGAACCCCTCCCTCCCCTCAATATCCTCATCCTCAATACCTAGGACCGACCGACCAACCAACCACCTTTCAGGTCAACAAAAGCCCCCCGGCCGCAACGCCCAGGTCGTCCATCTCCTCGTCGTACTGCACGCCCTCGGCGAGCTCGTGGTCGGTGCCGCCGACCGGCGCGCCGCACTCGGGGCACCGCGCCTCCTCCATGGGCAGCCCGCAGTCGGCCACGGTGAAGGGGTGGCCGTGCGCGCACGTGTACCAGTGGCCCGTCTCGGCGAACTCGCGCGCCATCGCGCGCCACACGGCCCGCTTCTCGTCCGCCGACACCTCGCTGTAGAAGACGCTGCCGTCGCCCGAGCGGAGCATCGCCCGCGCCGTCTGCAGCTCCTTCCTGAGGTGCGCCGTCGACGGGTACGCGGCCACGAGCGCCTCCGCCGCCCGCAGGTGCGTTTCGGCCCGCGCCGCCAGGGCGTTGGCCGCCTCTGTCGCCGTCCTCGGCGCGTTGGGAAGGCCGCCTCCGCCTCCACCTCCGCCTCCGCCTCCGCCTCCGCCGCCTTGCAGTTGTCGCGTCATCGCGACGAGCTCGACGAAGAAGATGTGGCTCTCGGTCTCCTGGCGGATGTACTTCTTCGCCCGTGCCAGCGCGATGATCGCCTCGCAGTCCTTCATCGTCTTCGAGGTGTCGGCGTGCACGACGACCTTGCTGTCCCCGTTCTTGGCCTCCCGTCGTAGCTTCAGGAAGTCGCTCACGACGGCCAGGTAGCCCCGGAAGAGCAGGATCGACGCCAGGAGCTGGCCGCGGGTGTGGACCTTGTTCTCGTCGAGCTTGAAGTCGTCGGCGGCGGCGGCGGCGGCTCCGGACCGGCGGGCGTGTTGGACGAGGTCGTAGACGCGCTGGTAGGGCTGCTCTTCGACCCTGACGCGATAGAGGTACTCGTACATGGCAAAGCAGAGCTGGACGATCGATTTGTATCTGTCGTGGCCGACCCAGTCGTGGATCGCAAGCAGTTGATCCATAGGTTCCCCATTAATGTAGAGGTCCCCTTCACGTCCGATTGCGGTCAAGACATCCTTCGTCCCCGACCGGTCTAGCCGCTCTTGCTCCTCCATCAGGCGCCGGTCGAATGCTATCGATTGCATGTGAGACCAGCTGATGAACTTCTTGGTTGATTCATCCAGCAAAGCTCGACGAACAATTCGCCCATATCGCGAGATGTTTCTGAGGCTTCCTCGGCATTTCGGGCACCCCTTGATAGACGTCTCTGCCAGCGACTGAGGCGATGACTTGGTCGAGATGATCGAGCCCTCGCCGGAGATGTGATAATGATCAGACATACCCAACTGGCCGTCCATACTCGTTACAGTCATCATGTGACCACAATCGGGGAAGATGCAAGGTTCTGCATCTAAGTCGATATCATGGTATTCTCGCAGCTCAATCATGTCCACAACTGTGGTTCTGATCTCCTCGGATGCGCAGATCTGGCAATACTTCGCATCTGGGCAAGCCTCCCCACAGAGAGACGGGCCTAAGTAGGATAATTAGATTCGGAATTCAACGTATCCGGGCTGTGCTTACACTGATGACCGCAGGACAGGCGCTGGGCACAACGTCTGGAGCATGGAACCCAATTGCAGGGCGCGGCGCACCTATTTCCAGTCAGCATCAAACAGGTAGACCACATGCTGCCTAGGCATATACTTACGGCATAGTGCACTTGCTGTGCGGGCAAGCGGATGAGCATGTTTCCATCGCACAAGGAGCACACGGCTCAGAGCATGTCTTTGCACATTTGGAGTGGCAACATTGCACCTCGCAAGGCATCTTGCACGGGGAGCAATCCTGGCCCGAGTGGCATTTAGCAGTGCAGGAGTGCTTGCACGCGCTGTAGTTGCGGCCGCAGACGGACTTGCAAGATTGATGATCTTCCCACTTAACTTTCCCATCTACTCGAATTCGGCAAAGTCGACATTCGTCCTGGCAAAGATGCCCGCATGGCAGTGGATGTTCACAGGGGGCATGACAGACATAACTACTCCTTGTGATGTCCTCGTGGCACCGGGCCGTGACCCGGTGATTGCAACCTGGAACGATTTTCTCCACCACAGCCAAGCATTTGATTTCATCAGAAGCCTGGACTTGCCAGCATTGGGGCGAGGTCAGAACGTGGCCACATGGAAGTGTGAGTTTTCGTCCTTTTAGTACCGTCGAACATCTCTCTTCGCATGGCTCTCCGCACCGCTTAGGACATCCGTGGCCACAGCCCCCTTTCAGTCGTTGGCACGGCTCAAGGCACTTGACGGCCTTGTGCAAGGCAGCTGAATGGCACTTGCTGTGGCACACGTGTCCACACTCGAGCCTCTGGAAACATTGCAGGTTGCATCCGGCTTCTGGTGAAAGCGTGACGAAGTCTTCCAGTTGGGATATCTCAATAGAGGTGTCCTTGTGCCTTGGACACTGGAGCGGAAGCTTGGTGCCGAAATTGCCACCGGCTTTCAGCAGAGAAATGACTTCCGACCACATGCTGACTTCTCCGTAGGTATTCGAGTTTCCAAATATGTACATCCCATGTTTCGCCCGAGACAATAGGACATTGATCCTGTTGGTGGTTTTCAAGAAGCCGCACTGGCGCTCTCGATTACTGCGCACCAAGGAGATCACCACGACGCTGGCCTCCTCGCCTTGGAAGTTGTCAACAGTTGCAAGGCGTATGCACTTCCCCAGTGCTTGTTTGTAGACCTCCGAGCCCGTGGTTAGTCCTTCCTTGACGAGATCTTCCAGGTCTCGATCGTTGACCATAATCTCGAAGGAACTCTGGAGCGTCTTTCTTAGTTTGTGCAGTTGCCCCAAGTACGGAGTAATCACTGCAATATCGTTGCGTCTGTATACTCCCTGGCGGATAAGATGTGACACCAGCGCGCCAACCATCGCGACCTCAAAGTCGTTTGTACGCGAAGTGTTCGTGGGATGATTGGGGTCCGAACAAGCTTCAAGCTTGTCATGGTCAAACCAGAACAACCGTTTTCTCATGCCAACGACGCCTGGGTAAACCTTCACGTTATCAGCATCCTGTAGAGAGCCGTAAATGGTCTTGCGAATTAGGTCAGAAACTGAAGGGTGCATTCTACGCTGGATTTCCAGCATGCTGAATGGCAGCCTCAAATCCGTCGGCCGAGAAGGTTGAACGAGCCGCTCGAACAGGGATACATCGAGAGAATACTTTTCGCCAAGAGGGTTTGCGGCAGAAAGCTCATAGTTTGTGACCTGTGGTCGGAGTTGTAAGTGATCGCCGATCAAAACAGCGTGTTCCACTGATGGTAATAGCGCTGTAAGAATGTGTGATTCCAGCACTTCTCCTGCCTCCTCACAAAGCATAACCTTCGTGTCCAGCTTTCGGAGCAACTCCAGGTTTCTAGCTAAACCTGTTGTCGTAACCCCGATGATATCGGCTTCTTGCAACACGCGAAGGTCCACCTGTGTAAGAAGCATGTTAGCATTGGTGACTTTCATGTTAGTTGAGCTCCAAGGAATATCTTCCTAGCAACAGTCTCTGACCATAGGTCCAAGGAACAAGATCCACCTCACAACGCTTGCCAGCGATGGTAGATGAGCTAATGCTGCAGGCTTACCTCGCGCAACACAGTATCGTATTTCTCCTTGGCATCCCGGTAGTCGTCGTGGTACGAAATGAACTCGTCTATCAAATCGGACACCATTTCCTGGCACCAAGCCTCGCAAATCAGGCTTCTTTCTTGTCCACTCAACTCGTGTGGATGCTGATCCTTCAATGCCTCTGCAGGTCGAGGCGGATTTTGTGATGGCGAACCGGCAAGAACCCAGCTGCTGAGTTGACTCTGTTCGTCTTTTCGTATCACCTTGGTCCATCCATCCTCTTCTACACCGAATATTGAATCGTGATAGAGCGGCGCATTCTCTTCGAGGTAGTCTTTGACACTCTTGGCAGATGTCACGGATCTGAGCTGGTCTAGACAAGCTTTCATCCGGCCTTCGACTTCCTTTAATGCGGTGGCATGCTGCCACATCGCCTGCTTCTCTGCTTTCGTACGTTCAATTTTCGTAGCAACTTTGCGCAGGTTTAGATTCTCAAGTACTGTTGACTTGGACCTTGACCCAATGCGAATAATCTGTTTCACATCACCGTACCATAGAT
The DNA here is from genome assembly GCA_000966885.1 of Xylaria sp. JS573. NCBI lineage: Eukaryota > Fungi > Ascomycota > Sordariomycetes > Xylariales > Xylariaceae > Xylaria > Xylaria sp. JS573. Next base: position 111,725 of record JWIU01000035.1, on the reverse strand, counting down.
GTTCAAGAAGCTGATCAAGCGCATGGTTTGTAAAACAGACACAAACGATTGGCCCGATTTTACCATTGTCCTTATTCGCAAGGAGAACTTTGATGATTGCCTACACCACTCGAATTAGTTATTTCACGATCAAGGGGAATATCCACACTTAAGGTCATAACGATATGTAACTAGGGGGTGTAACATAGAAGTAGAAATGCATAAGCAGCATTTACTATAAAGGAGAAATCGGACATACCTCGCCAGTATAGCTCTTGCCAGTGCCTGGAGGCCCTTGAATCAGGGCAAAACTTCTATGCAAAGCATTTAACAGAGCCGACGCCTGGCCCTCATCTAGACTTGATCGATATCGAAGTTCTCGGGGGTTTGGCTGAACATCCGGAGAATATGACAGGTCTTTCCCATCAGTCGCAAGGCATTTCAGATTGAAAACAAACCCAGGTCTTGTCGCATACAAAGGTGACGGTATGACAATCTCGGCGGGGCCATCCAGCGATGGTGCCAGGAGGTCACTGAACGGAAGGTCAAGCTTTTTGTATATCTGTTGAAGTGCTACCAAGGTTGGCTTGAACGATGGCAATAACACACCAGGAAACTCCACGAGCGACCTCTGGACAGATTCTGACTGGTAGGCACGCAGCATCACTTGGAGATCCATATCGTTAGGCTCGGCCAGGCACAGGTTAACATAAGCAAAAGCTTTGTTGCTAAATAGGTCGCGTTTCTCCTTGCCCTGAGTGGTATCTCCACTTTTAGTAGTCTTGCGGACGGCACCAGGGCGTATCGTCGACTCCGAGACAGTACAGAAGATGGCTCTTTTTCTCTCCAAGAGACATACAAGGGCTCCTATTTCCAAACGCTTCGACAAGCCCCACCAATCCTCTCGGGCTTCGTCCGTTAGGAGGCTCGTTGACGGAGGCTGCTCAATTCTCAGATGGAACTCGAGTCCACATCGACGGGTACATGTGACGTTGACAATGTCCATGACATTATACGAGTGCTTGCGAAGACTACTACTCTGTTGTTTCAAGATGGCCTCGCTTTTGGGATGATCGAGACGGTCCAGCTCATCACGAATGCAATCCTTCAGGGGCCCAATCATGTCATCCCGGAGCAGTCTGAAGTGGCGATCAATCAAGCCTTGAATGCCTGGGAGGTGGAGCTGGGACGGATCAGAGAAAGGGCGGTAGTCCGACCGAGTGGACATTATTTCCTCCATAGTGGGCAAAATCCGGATTCTAGTGATATCTTCAGAATCGTTGTCGTGACGTGGGCCCTCGGTCGAGAGGGACCCCGGAAGGTCTCGGCGGAGTATAAACTTAGCATGTTCGGGCGCCTTGGCTGGGGCTTGGTGCTCTGGTGCGATCCCTTTCACAATCGCCAGCCGCCTTTCGATGTATTCGAGGTGCTTGCCTGCCTGCAGGCACCAGTACGTATGCTCACTCGGGTCAAGACCCTTGACAAGACTTTGGAATTGGTTGACAATTGGCGGGATAGCTTCGTTGACGAGCGCCTGGGTGTTACAGTCAATCGCCTTGGCTAGTACGGAGGTGCAGAGTTCTAAGAGCACGCTCTTTGGTCCGTCGTCGTCTTGGACGATAGACAGATTCCACTTCGTCGCGAGGCTACCTAGAAAATTGAAAAGCGTCTGGAGACGGGCTGCATTATGACCGAGGATCACATTGTAGATCGTACCGACGTGCACCTCCAGAATAGCCGAGTGGACTACTTTTGGTTCAGTCAATGTTAGAAAAAACGGTCTCACAGAAGCCCGCCAGAGTACGAGACGGTCGTAGTCGGTGCGACAGCACGGGATGTGCTGGTCGATTAGTTCACGAACTGCCAGTATGCCCTGGTCTTTGACGAGCTCAGTAATGGTCTTCTGCAGATTGTCGAGATCACCCTGAACCAATGTGCAACCAAGCTGAAAGAACTGCGAGAGTCGTACACCGAAGGGTTGATGTAGATGCGATCCTTCCTTCGGGATCAGTCTTCTCCATTGGTGGAAGGTTCTATCGAGAATACCCTGCTCCCTTTGAGGCAGGCGAGCTTCATCGGTCGCATTACGAGGCTCGCTCTGTGTCTCTCCTGCCTCAGGAGGTCCATGTGAGAACTTGCAGGACTCGCCGAACTTGCAGCTACCGCTTGCGGCGAAATGGCGGCACTGCTTTAGTTTATCCCTATAAAGCACCCATGGCATCAGATTCAAGGATTCATGATGTGTTTTGAAGCTGTTTGTGAATGGTGGAAGCTTACATCGTAGAAGTCGTGGACGTCTTGATAAGGTCCACCAGGTCAGGGACAATGTGTGTCAATTAACGAAAAGGTATGCATGAAGCGCGTCGGAATGGCAGGCGAGAAACTTGGTCTAACTTCCACGATGAGAAGCGGATGAAAGAGGGTGTAGGTACCTGAGTACGCAATGCCTCCTATGCAGGTGCTCATATGTGGTAAAAGGAAGTGACTGGAAAGGAAACGGAAACTGAAGAATCCCAAATAGCTTGCAACCTAGGAGTGCCTAGGGCGTTGATCGTTGGGAGTCTGGGCGATGAAAGGTAGGGGGTGGAAAAGAAAGGATCTCGAGGATGGGCGAATGGAGGTGGGAAGGAGAAGGTTAGGGTGAGGTGGGGGTTGGTCAGGTATGGAGGATTCAGATTATGAGACGAGGGCAGTAATAGAGTGCGATTTCAAATAGACGCTTTCCGTGAAGGTACAGTTGATTTTGCGCGTCAGTTGTTTGTGGATGCTCTTCGAGGAAGGCCTTGGTATTTGGCGTGGTCCGGTAAGAGTAGTGTTGGCCTTTTTTTATCGAATTTTATGCCCGACAACAGTTATGGCGAGGCAGGAGATAACCTCAGGCTTAGGGCTCCAGTCAATGTATGGACTCTAGGTCCCAACTTGATTGTTCCCTAGGCAAGGGACTCACTACCGAAGTGTAGGTAGTATGATACACCTAGAACAGCGCCAGGTGCAACTAGGCCTAGCTGGTATATGATGTATATGTGATTGCGATCCTCATACGTGTCGACATGAATATAAGATCTGACAGAAGGGAAAAAGTTTCAACCAAGTGATGACACCCGGGTCGATGGCAAATTCGCTCAATAGACTAGCCAATATGTTCCTGCATTTGTAAAACAGGGTAGAGACGAGCCACTAATCCATAGCCAACCTCAAGAAATCACCCCGTTGAGAAATCTTAAGCCCTCAATAACTAGCGCCTTTCATGATACTATAGTAGGACGCATAGCGAGGCCAACAACAAAGTACAGTGCACTTGAGCTTTTGGATACACCGGACGGATGAAAGCTCTCCGTGAAATATAAAACTCACTGTTTACTTAACCTAATGGAAGGCCTAAACAACACACTGAATATATGAGACTTAGATAGTTTATCCAAGCGATATGAATGTGTACTCAAGCATAAATGTTCCGTCATACAAATTTTCGCCATTCTCGACAAGTAGTGACAGTCATCTCATGACGCTACGTTCGGATGTTGTTATATATTCTCTTTTCAAAGTATTTGGTCCAGCTCAACGTAATTAGCCACCCTAGAAGCACCAAGCACATGTGGACGAGTATGGTAGTTTAACATCGATAGGTCGGCTCTCGGAAGATAAATGCATGTAAGCGATTGGAGTAACATTTGTATTTTGTATGACCCCAACCACCGCAACGCCCGTATTCTCGTTTATTGTCTACCGGCCTGATCAGATGTTTTTAACTCCATGTAGATCGCAGCAGATGATCCACGTGGAACTTTTCATACACTTCTTATGTTACTTTGGTTCTTCATAAAGGGGTTTGTATACAGTTTGAGTCATCCACCGGAACGGATCCTAGAGAATATCAGAAATGGATTTTTACACAAAAGATAGGACTCATCGATAATACTCCTTAATATAGCAGTAGTGGCATACAAGTCTGACAACCCCCCCCCACCGAAGTTCAGTAGGACACTGCGGGTCGGCGGGGCATGAACGGCATCCCTGAATTGCCGTAGGACTACAGAAGAGTTGAATCCTGAGAACTAACCACAGATCCTCCAGAGTCCACAAAACAACTGCGCGAAGTCCTACCCGCACCGGGCAGTGCTTGCAATTTAAGGTTGTGGTGCGCCGCACGCGGCTCGAGATCCGGTGGATCCCTGTAGGGAGCTGGGCAGTGGGTAGCGACCGAAAACGTGGAAAGGATGCTGATGCACGGAGTCTGCTTACACATTTCGTAGGGGGAGTATATGTTCCGCTGTTATAGGCAACTGAAACCAGCCTGGCGCTGATAGATCAGAAACGTTTTGCGGGACTCGATGAGTCAGCGGACTCCACGGGATCGTGAACATCGCTGGAATGATGTCAGGTGTAGGTATAGCATGGATTTCGGCGTAAAGCTGAGCTTCTAGGGATATTATTAGACTCTCTGTATTCGTAGCCTCGGTTCAGGCTCCATCCTAGGTGACAATCGTGCCTAAACATTGCTTCGTCATTCTATTGACGCTCCGTTCGGCTGGCGTTGCGAGCTGAGACATGATTGGCCGATGCTTACGAGCTGCAATGTTTCATAGACCTGATTGGTTGGCCCTAGCACGCAGCTGATAGCCCGTCGGCCTGGGTCATGAACACCACGATCAGCCTTTTCGAAAGCGATATCCATGCACATGACGTTCCTTCTCAGCCTCAAGAGGGTCCTTGGTCATCCAGAAGAGGTCAAACGACTATGGCATGGAGGCGCAACTCCTATTTTCCGATCTTCCGGTCTCTTGGCGTGTTATGGCGGCGGTTCGTGCCTTGTTATTCATACCTGGCAAATCTATTCCTACGTAGCTATCTAACCGATTTCTCAAGGCCGCTGTTGACTCTGGGTAAAGAGGCTTTGGGGGCCAGATTCAAAGGGACAAACTTTGAGCATGATAGATATAAATTCGGCCCGACTGGCCTAGCGACATGGAGTCTCGAGACGTTCAACAAAAGAGTGAATCTTCTCCTACTCTCCCCGTTGGTCACGTACAAAGCCTCATCGCCATCGGAAAACCAAACTTCACGAGATTCTGAAGAGACTTTTTTCAGAGGCAGCATGAGCCAGTCACAAGGTCAACCGTCTACCTTCGCCGATGTGGCAATCTCGTACCGTGTCTACATTCTCGACGATCTCCTCGCAGAGCCGCAGGAGATCGTTCACGACTGGTACCGAAACCTGCTCTATATCAGTCAGCGCCACCGACAAGGCAACTCTTTCGCTCCTATAGAACTGTCTCACGAGATCTCCGTTTTCGACCTTTCCGTTGGAGACATCGTCTCCTCGATCAACCTTAGCCCTTACCCCGGTGGCCCCCACTGTATGGAGCTGGACGAGTCGTGCTCCTATTTACATGCGTACGTCGACGGGGGCAACATCTGGGTCGACCCGGCGTCGAGAACCGTCACGAACTTCCAAGCCAGCGCGAAACAAACACGGGTACACAGATCCAGCGAGGACTTCATTGCTGAAGTTGATCTGAGATCCGGGAAGATGCGTCAGAGGGTCAACGTGCCGGAAGGCGAAAGAAGCGCTAGCGATGGACGACATGTGGCCTTTTCAGCTCCGGGAATCCGATTTGCTAGTCGATCGTCGAGCAGCGGTCTACCTGTCGTGGACGTCGCGAATGACCCTATCATCGAGGCCATTAAAGCCAAATTCGCTGTGAGGACTATCTACGTCACATCTCGAAACGTCATGTTGGTGTAGAAGGACAGTGGTTCCGCGCTAGGATTTAATAAACCCGCAAGAATAGCACCATGCTGGCATGGCGACTCTGGGAGAAGATTAGATAGTTACATAGCAATATATTCCTTCGCGTTCCTGATACTCTGGACCTATCTCTTGCTGTCATTCATATTTGGGACATTCCAAAACTAAGCAGCTAGCATTTGCTAGTTGTAGTGAGTCTTGAACAACCATCATCCTGTCTCTGTTTCATGAGCGCGACCCCGCCTACATCCGACAAACAAGCATGAAGGCCGCTTACGCATGAGGTCAGATTCCATATACGGAGATGAAACAAGCCTAGGCATTTCCACGTTAAGCATGATGCATATGAAAACCAATCGGAAAGGTGCACCTTGCACTCCACGTCTGACTCAGTGAATTACGTTCCAATCGCTTGGTGCACTCTTTGGATGAGCCAGACCGAAGGAGTCCAAAGTGGGGCCGACTCAGCCCTACGGGATGAGCCTCATGCACCCTTGCTCAATGCCGCGCAATGCATGAGGAGGCCCAGTTCTATTAGTCAACCGGCTTCGCCGCCTCTTACTAATGCGATTGGGATTGAATCTTGTCAATGGAGTAGGTACGGGCCGGAACGGGAGTCTTCAGGGCTGACTGGGATGGAACCTCAGAACAGTCACTATCGCGAAGCTAGCAATACCTAACTAGGTAGTAGGCCTTGCAGCTAGCGTTCTCAACAGCGCCTTTCATAGCAGGCTCTTACAATAGTGGTTTTCGCTGCAGTGGCTTCAAGGGCCTAGGCAGTGTAGCCCTCTGGACCTTTGTGGTCTTTTGAGAGGAGTATGGATTTCGAGACGTCTAAATCGACTGTGTTGTACGCTATTTTGACTGTGTTAGCCCACATTAAGCTAAAGGTAGTAATATAGTAGGGTTACTTTTAAATTAATATAACTTGTTAGTAATTGAAAGTATTTTAATTATAATTTTAATGTTTTTTATTATTAATTTTTTGCTGTTAATTTTTTGCTGTTAATTTTTTGTTATTAATTTTTTATTATTAATTTTTTATTTTATTAATTTATATATTATTTAAAAAAATTTAAAAAAAATTAACATTAATAATTTTAATTTATAAATAATAATAATTTTAAATAATAAATATATATATAATTAATAAAATTTATAATAACATTATTAAATAAAGTACTTTTTTTTATTAATATTTTATATTAATTTTAAAATATATTTATTATTAATAAAACACAGTTAAAATAACGTAAAACACAGTTAATTTAGGCGTCTCGTATAAATTTAGTCCCAGTTAACCCTGCTGCCCTGCCGCTTGCCGTAGCCAGGGTCCAAAATCCCATAACTACCAAAGGAGTAAGTGGAATATCTTGCTCCAAGCTTTTGTAAAGATGTGATAGACAAGCATTGGTGGGTATACGTTGCATTAAGCTTATCAGCTATGGATTACGCCAAGAGGGCTTAACATTAAGAGTCATGTGTAAACGATGGCCTAGAATGACCAATACTTTACGTACGGCCCAATGGTTTTGTATACGTAGGTGAAACTAAGCTACCATGTTAGACGTCTTCGTAGTTGAGGTTTTCTGTATTGTGTTGTACCAAGAAATGATCAGCAGCAGGCATCGTCGTTCGCTAGGCATACTTACCTATCGCCTAGCACTTTTTCATAACATATCACGGTGTAAGAACAATTAGGGATATTTAAAGAGAACTGGTTTTTCAATCGTAGGTCCGTTTCAATAGTACCACACTAACGTACACGAAATACATATGTTGCTGGATAGCGGCTGTATGGGATCTTAGTATTACAATCATACCGCGCAAACCTCACGATAAATTTAAAAATACTAGTTCAATTAAATTCAATAGCCAGAAGTAGGAGCATGAATGAACGTCATTTTTCTCTTTGGAATATTCGAAGCAAGGAGAGCTGCAAAAAACCCTTTAGTTTCTATAATATACCGTGCGCAAATGATATAATAAGTCAATGTATTAAATGCTGAAAGTATGATGCGCTATTGTCGTAATAATACGCATCTATACAAATTCAATGCTCTATTTAAATAACCTCAAGAGGTCTATCTACTAGTGCATGGTTATCAAACGATATCACGAGATGAGTGCCTGTAGCTACCTCACTAACATAGAGGGGGAAAGCTCACCATGCCCCGAAAGAGCCCGCCGTTGGGCTCTTCATCTCCCACATTAGACTTTATAGTCTGATACATCATCGACAGACGAGTGACACGTTTAATACTACATAATATGAATGAACTCTGGTGCCAATATTTTGAAATTCGGCCCGGGAAGCCACACGCGGGAAGCAGCTCAATAGTGACCTCACTTCTCGGAATTGAAACAGTGCTTGCACTTGACATACCATTTTATGGTACGTGTTACGTGTCCTCGTGTACGGCACGTATTTTCCATGATAGGCTCGAGGAATATGTTGACTCTGCCTTTCGCGGAGTTATTCGCGACTCCTCATGTCTGAGAATCTCCACAATGATGAGACCCATTGTTGCACCTCGAGATGGATGAATCTATTAGGCGTGTAATTAGGTGATGGTGATTCCTAAGTAGTTGTACCTATGTAACTATTCAGAATGGCCTTTCTCTATACCTGGTGATAGGTCACAGCATCATTTTCAGATAGGTCACTTGCTTGGGGTACTGTGTCTTTCGACCGCGCCTGGCACCTGCGATCGGCTGGTGGATCGCGTATGCCACATGGATCAAAGGTACCCGCCAGTCCCGTGAAATCTCGGTTGCTGTGAGCTGCCGGCTACCTATCATCAAGAGAAAGCAAAACTGCAAACAGGTCGATTTGATATCGTTGAATCTTTTGATACACGACTATCCCCAATCATCCCGATGTGACCATATTTGAGTGGCTGCCTCGGTTTTACGGCTGCATGGCCCCTTCCGTCATTGTCCTCGAAGCTTCGACCAGCCTCGTATTCATGGCAACCTGTCGATGCCTGACCCAAACATCGCGTTGCCTATCTTCACTCACAGCCCACATGCTGAATTTCATTCTTCTCAAATGCGAACTCATTCTGCCTAACCTACGTTTCATCCGATCTCACTCATCAATCCTTCTGTTGAAACCCCCATACTGGATTCTCCAATCTCACACAGAGCAGTCTGGCTCTTCAGTCTCTTTTGCCTACCTACCTACCTACCCAGGTATTTAGGTAGTCAGTCGCATGAGAGTATTATTTTCATCTTGGTCAAGTACCCGACCCATCCTTCTCCATTGATTGGCAGTTGTCATTGCGCCTCCCCTTCTGTTTTGATTCCTACATGTCAAAATGGACTTGAGACACCAGCACGCGTCACCGCGGGCTCTCAAAGGCCTGTTCAGCCATATCGCACTTCCCGCACAGTTGCCGCAAAGAGCAGATGAAAACGTTGACGAAATCGAAGCTGCAATTGTGGACCGCTTGCTCGCTGCTGCTAGATCGATGCGTGACGCGCAAAGCAACACCTACTGGCACATCTGGGATCAAATCCGGAAGGCCCTAACCATTTGCAAGGCTTTGAATGTCGGGGGTCGGTTAGAAAGAAGCCAGTTGGCCTCCCACCTCAAGCAATTGCAAGACTCGGGCCTTGTGATCCTCCATGTGGAAAAGCAGAACGCTGGAATCATCATCCACAAGCCTATCGCGTAAGTGTGCAACCCATCATCACTTACAAAAGGCTGAAGCTAAATCTATCACATTAGACCAGAGCTGCGTGGAAATGTTCTGTTTGAATTCTTTGAGGCCTCCCCGAAACGTGAGGATGTTTTGGCATCACAGACTCTTTCCTGGTCGTTTCCTGGAACGGCTGTTCTCTTGCCATGTTCAGTGTTCTATGACGATTCCTTCCTTGAGAACCTTTCCGTCTTCCTGGAGCAGGCGTCAATGGAAGCTACCAAGAAGTCTTCTGAATATGTCGCCAAGGCCGGCCACAGAGTGGCAGAAAACCGTGAATCCCCTGATCCGTCCCTAATTACCTCGCTCCTTACCGCAATTCTTGAGGCAAATGGCAAGCGTATCTCACCAAAGCTACTGCGGAAGAGAGTCAGAGATGATGTGTGCTGGTCCAACAGCAAATCACCTTGGCGTAGACTGCCTTATTGGCTTGTTCTTCGCGTGTCCATCGCTCGCTACCTGGCAACGATGTTGGGCGGGAGCCATGGGAGAATACAGTACAAATTTCTCATGTGCATCATGCATACAATACTACTCGATGACACCCAAGACATTATCGCCTTCGAGGACCAGGCCTTCCTTAAAGCAAAACTCTGTCGCCGCCTCTATAAGCTCGATCGAGACCACTCAGAACAGCCAGAGGCTATCCAGGATGCCTATAACGCACTACACATTTCCCTAGCGCCGCAATTCAACCAAGTAATTGATGCCGCTACCCGTAGGATTGACGCAGCTTGGGAGAAGGAAATGGGAAATACAACCAAGATCATACCACCTTTACCGCGGCGAGCGAAGCCAGAAGAGCAACGTCTCAGTCTCATGGTCAGTCGCCAATACCTCTATCAAGCTCGTGAAAGATTTCGAGGCCTGCGGCCACACAAGGCAGCTCCCCAACCGCACGTACAACCACAGCAGCCTAAACTACACGTCCAGGCCTTTGGGGGCAAGCTTCTCGGGCTTTTTGACACAGAAATTCAAATTCAACGCTCCCTGAAAGAGCCTGCTCTAACGCGCGGCGACCTGAGCTTCCGTTGTGTGTCCCTACATGATACCATTCTTGCCTATATCAATCAGGTCGGATCCTGCTATGATAATAATACGGAACAAAAGTCCATGATGCTTCTCACATTGATGGAAGCATGGGTGGCGCTTGACAAAGCTGCATGCACATTATTCCCTCTTCTCCTTGACTATCATCCGGTTTTCTCCCCGCATTTAATGGGAATACTCCAGCTTGCACTTGCTTCTGACATTGGTCGCGCGCGAAAAATTGAAGGGTACCTTCAAAACCGGATCGCAAAATCCGGAGGCATTCATGCAACACTGTTCGATGATCCTAGGAAGGGCTGCTTCGCTGAACGATACTTCAATGAATCTACAGACTCGTCAGCACTGAATTTGCAGTTGAACGAGATACGAGTTAATGCTGATGAAGACAAAGACGATAAAATAGAAGAATGGAAGACGCTGAGTGCGGAATATGAGGCGTTGAGCAGACAGATCGAATGCGCAACATGTGTCTATGTTCAATTGAATGATGGCAGCTTATGGCACGATGATCACTCATGTTCAAAGTGTTTTATGGAAAGAAAGAGATCACAGATCAAGATTCAGATCTTTGAGTCGCCACTCCCCGAAGCAGATGTGATGGCAAAGGCGGTGGTCTTTGAACTCAGATGTCCAAAAGCTCTGGCAGCTTACCGCGATGCTACTTGGGCAATATTGTATCGTGTTTCAACCGAATGCCAGGAATCAGGAGTTAAACCCAGGTTGTGTTTGCATGATTACTCGGAATTGCGAGAGTTCTCCAAGGCCCCTGGTAGTATAACCCTGGCGTCAGTGGCAAAATCATGTAGGTGCCCACCCCTCCTTTCATTTCTGGTATATATATTGACATTAACCAGTTCTGATGACGCATTGGTCCACGAAGTACTTCCCCGTTGACCTGGACCAAGTTTGCCTTCCCAACGGTCTCAAGCTCGCCTACTTTGACCAAGCGTCGCAATCTTGGCCAGGGCGTAAGAAAATACGTCCAACGTTTGCTCACCACTGTAGATTGTGGCTCCCCCCATCTTCGCCGTTCTCATCTCTTCTCGAAAACCAAAGCTTTGAGGCATACAGTGACGGACCGACCTCATACGAAATTGCAGCCTCTCAGTCATCCTGCCCCGCGAGCCTCAATGTACATGAGTACATGGCATTCCAATTTCTCTTATCTGGCAAGCGTCGACGATGGGCTAGTATCCTCACAGAGCTCGGGTCGTCTAACCTCAATATCTCAACGGAAGCGGTGGTGCTATTGTTTAGCCATTTAGCACTTCAGATTGGTGGTCCAGAAGCTGGACAAGAACTACTAGGAACCATTCACCGTGTCTTCCGCGAGGATTCATTTTGCAAGGCCCTTTTACAACAGGTAGCACAAAAACTAGAAGGAATTGCATCGAACTGGCGGGAAACCCATCTGATGGAGCTCATCCTTATGGTGACTTTGCGACTTGTCACCTTTACAGCCCCTTTCGAAGACATGGACAGAACTACAAGAACAGCCCTAGAGCTTCTTTCTAGAGCCAGAGAGATCACCTTTCAATGGGTGAAGATGCTTCGCAGGGAAGCTATCAGCAGCAATGACTTGAATACTGTGCAAAATTGTCAGTCCTACCTGCTGTGGGTAGCCCTTTTGTGCAAGAGAACATGCGCGGCACATCTCATGGTAACAGGCCTCGAATTCGAAGCGGAAGAGCTTGCTATGTTCCTGGAATGTAGCGCGATAGTTTACGACAATATCCCAGACAAATTGGTGACTTTGGGGAAGATTGTAAGGGACTCCTTTATTCGCGACATGAGGATGATGCACGACTTGAAGGGTCAACTGAAGCAGTCAGTCGAACACCATGGGGCCAGTTCCATCCTACAAGCTTTACAGGGCCTATGGCCCGCTTCACAATCGAAATCCATCAAGAAGATCGCCTTCGAGACTGAAGACTGGCTTCAAGTTGAGCTAGAGGATTGCCATGATACGCAACGTCAACTTGTGAGCTACAATTACATCTTTGGCATCTTGCTCGTAGACGGCCAGCCATTAGGGGTAAGTATCTTCAAGGTATCATATGGGTGGCGCTATACCATACTAACTGATGGTTTAGCGGCTGCCCACCGATTCTAAAAGCACCATCATCCTGCAGGAGCTCTTTGGGAGCCAGACGAGTTTGATGAAGTATCCCTCAACATGTCCTGGAATGTCTCATGGTAGGTATCTCTTCCTCTTATGCTGTGCTGGTAAACGCACCAGACACTTAATCAGATTGAAGCTGACCGAAATGACACATGTCAGTGTTGGCCTTTGAGAAAGAAGGTTACCAAACGCACATCGGATATGACAACGGTATGACAATCATTCGCGCTATACGAGGTGGTCGAACTCTTGAATATATCCCTCGAGAGGTTTTTTACAGAAACAATCTCTTTGACCTTCCAGCAGCACTCGTAGAAGACTGCTATCATTGGCTGTAAGTATCTAATTATGTTCCCCTTCGTGTATATATTGACCCAAGCTTAACGTCTTCTAGGGACGTGAGAACAGGAATTCTCGAAATTCGACCGAAATCTAGCAATCTTTGGTGGTCAAATCCTTCCAACTGGAAACTGGACATCACTACCTCGATCTGTTCGCGAATTGCACGGGGCTCCAGGACGAAAGAAATACTAGTGGATCCGTACTCCTCTCTTTTTATTCGAATATCGAAAATCTTTGATTATTTCGAGCTGTCAAGACATTTGACTGTTTATCAGCCAATGAGTTCATATTCCCTCGTTGTGGACATGAAACGCATGGTATTGAGGTGGTTTGTCAACCACAGCAGCAGGTTGCAATCTGCACATCTCAGAGCAGAGATTGACCCCAATCAATCTGTTGGCACGTGGGTGCGTATACTCCCCCATCTCCCTACCGTTTTCCTGGCCACATTATGAGTATATACCCCTACTGGAGACTTTGAGAATGCCATTCCCAAAACATGACCCAAAACGTCTTGAATCATTCAAAGGCAATCGTGACTAACTCTGAACATCACAGTATGGGTTTGACAGCAAATTGGTTTGCAGGAACTTGAATGGTCATGAGGATCGCTTCATCCTCGTTCCGTTCGGCAGAATCAAAGCCATAAAGCGTGGCTCTCATGTCCAAGCATATGTTGAAGCAAGCAACGCGGAAACAGTACACTACTTTCGTTATGTGGTCAACACAACGCTTGGGCGAGTTGATTGTGAAGCAGAACGGACTTTAGTTTACAGAAAGGCTGAGATGCATGCCTTGACTTCTTCCATTCTTCCGGATCCCCTGACAGGTCTCACGGGAACCGAGAGTGCCATACGTATTTTAACCTCAGGAGTATCCCAGCCCTGGGCACCGTTGGAAGGGCTTTCGATCAATATCTTACAGGCGATTTCGGATTTATCACCACAGCGAGAATATTATCCAGAGGACAAAAAGGTCATGAAGAGAGAGACCTGGAACGATCAACTACCTACGATGATTCAGCGTGATGAGTATCGCATCTTAGTGGAGCGCATAAACCAGCAATCTACAAGAATATCATCTTTTAACTCCCGGGGAGCGGCATCGTTGAAACTGTCTCCTCCAAAGGAAAATTTCCTCAACTTACGGGCTCTACACCGTCGGCGGCTTCATCAAAGACCTGATCACAACGCCAATGAGCTGGGCGCACCAGGAGACACTCCTTATGAAGCTCGCGATATCGTTCCTTCAACGAGTGCGAGGTACATCAATGTATTGGAGACGGCGAGCCTTGCGCGAAACAAACCTGGAAGCATGGCAACTGTGAAGGATCTAGCGATGAGTCTTTCTCAGACATTGACGATAAAGGGCTTCACTCAACCATTTGAGAAAATCGCTCTAAGTGATCGACTTGATGTCGACGTGCGTCAAGAATGGGGGCCCCTCGTGAATGCCGTGAAAGATATACGAGGCCAATACAGTCTCATGTTCTTCCTCGGTGTTATGTCGTTCCGATCTGACACAAGCATGCCGCTAATTCGAGCTCTGATCGCGTTTGCACATTGGGAGAGCCTACGATCCTTGGCAACTCCTGACCACCTCGAGTATTCTAGCTTCCGGCCTCGCGAAGCACCTCAACTTAATGTACTTGTCAAGCTTGTTGAGCCATTTTTAACGCCTCCTCCATCTGAAAATTCGTTTCTTATGGGGTTTCCAAGCATTAAGGAGCAACGAAAGCTTCGGCAAGCTCGTGAGGCTCACATTGAGAAAGCAAGCTCAGACTGCAAGAGATTTGCACAATCTCTCATTGAAGAATGGCCAATTCTCGTCCCAAGTGCCAAGAATGTCAGCGGCTCCTACCTCATCGATATTCCTGCCGCTTTGGAGAAGATACGCCCGGAATGGGAGAGACTATTTCGGAATCATGAATTGCATCTCCACCTTGAAGCGGTGCAGGAAGTATTGAACCGAAGAAACGCAGACACAACCTTTCAGGTGCCTGGATTTGTATCCTTAGAAGCTGAATTCTCCTCACAGCAGTCTGACTACAAGCTTCCTACTTTAGAAGATGAACTCGTACGAATGCCCATGCCAGAAAGAGCATTCACGGTTCCAGGCACGCCAAATGATACTAGGGTGAAGTCTACTCAGTCCAGAGCACTCAGGCTCAACGTCCCTGTCGATGATGCTGGCAACGAACTGGCACAAATTGTGGACAGCTTCTTGAACTCCAAGTCGACGATCAAACAGAAATACGCTTCTGACTTACATGAGAGCTTGTTGGCTTTCAGGTCACGTATTCCAGAGCCTACCCCATCCACAACATTAGGCCCTATAAATGACTTTACAGTCACCCGTCTCCAAGGAAACGCCCTATCTTGTCTTGCATACATTCAATATGCAATGGAACAGGGAGGTGTAATAGTCTCCAGCAGACAAGTAAATTGGCTCCAGAAGGGTGGGCTCTGGCCAGCTATAACTCCCATTACCGTTCTTGAACAACTTCGATCAACGGAAAAGCGCTATTTTGGCACTGGAATGAGGGCGGGCATACTTCGGTATGCTTTATCGATCACGGACTTGCAACGACAGATGCGTCTTGAATCTTACCAGCGCTCCAGGGAGAGAACTCGGTTTGAAGAAGAGCAATCGAACATCGGCCATCGCAACTGGAGGGTGGAGGACTACCCCGACTGGCTCCTTCTTGAAATAGAATCAAATCTCTTGATTCGTGAAAAGCAGGTCGATGTCGCACTGGCCATAATTGCACCTCAGTCCGGAAACTCCAGTGTCCTTCAGCTCAATATGGGACAAGGGAAAACGTCGTGCATTATCCCTATGGTGGCTGTGTTACTTGCTGATGGGAAGAATCTTGTCAGAGTATCCGTTCCAAAGGCGCTACTCCAACAGACGGCACAGCTACTACACGGTCGTCTTGGTGGTCTTATTGGTAGGGAGTTGTGCCATGTACCCTTTTCCCGACGAACATCCACAAAGGAAGACCACATCAAGCTATTCCACAGGATACATCGTGATATTCGTGGGAAACGGGGGGTCATGATTTGTCTACCAGAACACCAAATGTCCTTCAAACTAAGCGGCCTCCAGCGTGTCTTAGATCATCAGATTCCTGAAGCAAACATGATGATTCGCGTCCAAAACTGGCTTCAGTCGTGTGCACGGGATGTATTGGACGAAAGCGACCATACACTGGCCGTGAGGACTCAGCTGATTTATCCATCTGGATCACAAATGTCTGTTGACGGTCATCCGTATCGTTGGTTGGTGGCTGAGCAGATCCTTAGCCTGGTAGACATGCATCTGTATGACCTAGCCCAAGGATTTCCCCACTCTATAGAAGTCGTGAGGCGTCCGCAAGGGGGCTTTCCTTTCGTGTTCTTCCTTCGTCCGGACGTGGAGGACGAACTGATTCGGCGGTTGAAGTTCGACGTTTGCCGAGGCATACGGAGTATCATTCCTGTCGATACCCTGGATCAAGGAGACCGTCTGGCTATCAAGGAGTTTTTGTCTGGGGGAAAAGTCCGTCAGTCCAGCCTCGATCGCATCACTCGACTGTGTCCCGACCGGCCTCATATACGACAGACTGTTTACCTACTCCGTGGGCTTTTTGTACATCGAATTTTGATTATGACCCTGAAAAAGAGATACGGAGTACAATTCGGGCTCCATCCTTTGAGGGATCCAGTTGCGGTCCCCTTTCACGCAAAGGGCGTTCCAAGCGAACAGTCAGAGTTTGGACACGTTGATGTAAGTTCATTCCCAGGAGCAGGCTATCTGTCCATGAGGCTTCGACATCGAGCTTTCTCACATGCTGACCTCAAACAGGTAGCCATATTGTTGACTGCGTTAGCATTTTACTACTGTGGCATCAACTTGGCACAGACTCGTCAGGCCTTGGAGGCCGTCCTGAAATCGGACGACCCTGCCTCGGAATACGATAAATGGATTGAAGATGAAAGCTTCCCAGACTACTTGAAAGACTGGCACTCAATCAACGTCGACGACTCCCAGCAGATGATGCAAATTTGGAATTGTGTACGGTACAAAGTTGTAGTCATTGACTATTACCTCAACAACTTTGTTTTTCCGCCTCATGCGAAGCAGTTCAAGATCCGTCTGCAATGTAGCGGTTGGGACATACCACTTTTCTCAAACTCCCCAGCCGACAGTTCAACGAAGAGTAGCTTAGGTAATGCGACGAGGCGGATTACAACGGGATTTTCTGGTGAGTATCATTGTTTTCCCCTCTTCCCAAGCACTTAAACAGCAATTGTGCTTTGAGCTGGACTTTGATACGTCAGATACCAAACCACCGTGTCGGAAAAAATACTAACAGTAGACATTTTTTGTAGGTACAAACGATATCAAGCCTCTCCTGCCGTTGACTATCAAACAAGACGACTTGCCGTCGCTCTCTCATACCAACGCAGAGGTTCTCACGTATCTTCTGCAGCAACGATCTCGAGAATATGTTGTCATGGAAGATGAAACCCACAAGCGTCTAACGGAGTTCAACTTCCTCCACATGTTGAGAAGAGACAATATACGAATCTTGATAGACGCTGGGGCACAGATCCTCGAGCAGTCCAATCAGGAACTGGCTGAGAATTGGTTGAAAGTAGACGGCCGAGCGACCGTGGCATTGTTCTTTAACGGCGACAAACCATGTATTGTCACCAAGCAGGGGGCGGTGACACCTCTTCTTGCTTCACCGTATGCAGATAACCTCAACGAAGTCCTTGTATATCTGGATGAGGTATGTATCTTATTTGCACAGCGCTCACGATACGTAATACTAATCTTTGGTTAGGCCCATACGCGCGGGACAGATCTCAAATTCGGGACAGAAGCTCGTGCTGCCCTTACTCTAGGTTTCGGCCAGACCAAAGATCACACTGTTCAAGGTATGGTTCACAGATTATCAATGCGGCAAGCTCAGGAAACTGATTAGCATTAGCTGCAATGCGGTTGCGCCAACTCGGCACGACACAATCTGTGGTGTTCTTCGCTCCGCCTGAAGTCAACCAGAGCATTCGAGACTTGCGCTTAAAAAAGGACCATGAGACAGTAGACTCCTCCGATGTGTAAGCTCGACCCTGCGAACGATTTGTTTATACGCTCCTAAGCCGAGCCGATTTACGCGCGCTTCTATCATTTATTGGTAGTTCTAACTTAATTATAGTATTCACTGGCTCATCAACAATACCTGCGATGGAATCGAGCAGTTGCAGCCCCTGTATTACTCTCAAGGGATCGACTTCTGTAATCGAATGCAAGCTGTGGAGAACTTCCCAGACTTCCTTACCGACGATGAACACAGAGCGTCCTTTGTGAGTGCCATTAAACAGACAGAACGACAGACGTTACAGCAGCTTTACGGGCCCCAGACCAGATTAAAGACCAAGGAGCGTACGACGTCGAATCCCAAGATCACTTCCTTCGTTAAGGAGCTGGATACACGAAAGAAGGCCTTCCAAGACACAGGCCAGGCTGTACATGCTTCAGCACTCCAGGAAGTCGAGCAGGAGCGAGAGACCGAGATCGAAGTCGAGGCAGTAAGACAGGTCAAAAAGGCGTTTTTGTACGCTCCTCACAAATTCCCTGGTCTTCACAGGGATTTGGAAATATTTGCCAAGACTGGAAGAATCACTGCTGGTTCCGACATTTTCGTGCACATCCTGAGAGCGCTTGGAAGGACGGGTCTTGGCAAGAAATACAAGATCAATCGTGGTATCAGCATTTCGCAGCTGTTCGTATCAGCCGAATTTGAACGCACAGTCAAGTTGGTGATCGAATCCACTAACGACAACTTCCTGGTAAGAATATTCTTTGAGTTCCGTACCTATGGAATCGCATAGCTGACTATTCTACAGCGTCCTGTGCAATGGGTCTTGTATTCGCCGTCACCCGAAGCTGCTGTCGTAGTTACCCCGGAAGAAGCCGAATGCTTGATCAAGATCATCAGGGACACTGAGAAGGAAGGTCGTGCCAGGCCCACCACCTACCTTTTAACCTATGCAGCGCCGGTGACCCGACGTATGATGCATTTCGACCAGTTCAAGTATTACACTATACCACCTCTTCCCGACGACTGGTCGCCTCCACAGTGGCTGAAAACCGAGCTCGGGCTCTTTGCGGGAAGGCTCTATTTCGACTTTTCCGAGTATGATAATATCTGCAAGCTACTTGGGATCGACCTGTCCGCACCGGCATTAGAAGATGAGACTTCAGAGACCGATTCGGCAGATCAACGAACGACTTCCGCCCTTGCCAGCGGCACCGAAGAGACTTCGCCAACTTCTAAGGTTGAAGCTGTTGTGAGACATGCCGTTCCAACTCGGTCAAGGCCCCGTACGGCTGGTCTCACGCCCAAGCCCTACACATTCATGCAAGAGTACTTGGCAGTACGCCGACGAGGACAGGACTTTTCGCACACGCCCATGGGCTTCATCTGCACCGGAAAGCCTCTCAGCCAAGACCACCCTTTCTTCCGCCGCGCGGAAACTCCCCGGCGTGGCAAGACCCTGGCGCCCGTCGTAGCCGCTCAAGCCGATGGAGCGGATGAGGAGGCGGTGGACGACATGATGGACCTGGGCGAGTACGACCCCTCGGCGGCTGTACATGACGACGAAGAGGATGTCAGCATCGAGTACGATGAGTCGGAGATGTATCACGGAGGTGAGGAGGAAGCGGACGAATCAGATGAATAGAACGCAGATGACCCGTTCGCGAAAAATGGAAAGGGGGAGGAGGATGAGCCTGGTAACTGCAAAACCCAGTAGAATGAGGCTGTTCCTGTTTCTGTAACATGTTGGACGAATTTGCTTTGGGACATTGTTGACTTAAGTCGACTGCTGTTTTCATTTTGTATCTACTCGTTTGCAAAGGATATGCCAACATCTTGGCAAGTGTGCATGTAATGATCATTGAATTCATGGGCTTTTCTCCCTCACCTAACCAGATACACACAGCTTCATATGAGCTTAATAGTTGTTGATATCCACTGATAAACCCTGGAGCCCTGACAAGGACGAATCATGCCGTCGGCTTTTACACCTATGGCTTGCTAACAATTACTAGCGTCCGGGTTATTTTCTCTATTCAACGGCTCGGGTAAGTCTTGCCAACCCCATGGAATTCACATGGAACTTATCTCTATTAGCTCTTACCTTTCCGATCCCATACATACCTACCTAACAAGCACCTAACCCTTCCCCGGCCCATTTTGCTGTGGTCCGCTCCTCAGATACGGAAATCCATCATCACGACCAGCGTGGCGGCCACCAGAACGGCAAAGGACCCCAGCTCGGGGAACGAAATGGTCGAAGCACTGCCCTCGTGCACGGCGGCCGAGTACGGCTGGGTCGGCTGGGGGCGCCTACCCCGTTCATCATCAGAAGCGACTGGGGGCGGAAGCTGGGTCGGCTGGGGTCCCTTTCCGTTCCCGTTCCCGCCCCTGCCGTTCGGGGTGGTGTAGAAGTAGAGCGTATTGCGCTCCTGTCCGATGAAGCCCTCGAGGGAGGGGGAGGGGTAGGGTAGAGAGGAGGAGGTGGTGGTGGGGGTGGGGGCGGTGGTGGAGGATACGATGGAGAGCCGGCCGTGATAGGACGAACTATTCTGTTGCGGCCCCGTGCTGTTGGAGTGCGGGTGATACCCGTGATGGCAGCGGCAGTTGCACGACGCTGTGAGGTCGTAGACGCCGTCTTCGTTTGCTGTGGTGGTTGTGGTTGTGGTAGTGGTTATGGTCGGGTTGGTAGTGGCAGTAGTGGTGGTGGGGTAGCTCAGCACCGAGCACGCGAACATGGTCACAATGATGGCGAGCATCATGATGCGCGCGTAAATGATCGAGGCAGGCATCTCGGGAGTACTCGTCTAGCTGGGAGTCTGTGTGGTGAGAACTTACTTGATTAGGTGCTGAGTCTGTGTTTTGGGTACTCTGCTGGTGTGTGGTAGTAGGTATGTAGGTAGGTATTATGCATTTGAGTCCCACGCTAAGGGGCGGTTACTAGATGATATTTATTTCAACACTTTCCTGGCGGCTCTCGTGGAACTCAGCCGCATCCCGTATCAACAATACACTTGTTTATGATGAAGGGTTTAATGAACAAAGGTTTCTTTATGAAGTTGATTTCGGGGTCTTTCAACCAGCTCGGACCCGTTCAGGGGGGTGGAATAGGGGAAGGGAAAATAACCATCAAATGAAAGACAATATCACAATATGATACCGGTATTTAGCTTTAGTAATCATGGTTGCTTTAGTTAATGATTTAGTAGTTATTTTAACTGGCCAGATGTCTCATCCAGGTCCTCATATGATTGGGGTCAACATAAGACCGACTAGTAACTCTACATATGTAGGCACACCACCTTCCTCGCCATATATGGGGTTGTGTGATTATTTCCAGGAGAGAAAAGGGGGTAATTCTTCTTGTTATCAATTTACTTATTAGCTTGCGCAACTGTCGCTAACTTAGAGTCTTGTAAATGGGTAGACACGTCTTATAGGTATACCCAGATGGCCGGTGCATATAGGTGAATCATATCCCTATCATCATTCCTATCATCAGGCGAAGCAATCCGGACCGTGGCAAAATGCCAGGAAACTCTTCCCCTACCCGATGTTATCCCTGGGATCGTCGTCGCCCCAATGCTCGTCCCACTGCCTCCGCAAAACCTCCTCCGCGCCGAGACTCCGGAGCCGCGGGGCGTCCCACATGACATATCCCCACCGACGGGTCACGTCCGGCACGTAGTAGCCGTAGAGGTTGCTGTAGGTGCCGCCCCACATCAGCGTCCAGGCCAACGGCGGGCGCGTCTCGGCGTCGTCTTGCTCGAAAGGCAGGGGGTCGCGCGCCTGCTGCTTCCGGTCCCGGTCCGAGAGCTGCTCCTCCCGCCGGGCGAGCTGCGCCGCCTCGCCGAGGGCGCCCCCGTAGTCTACGAGAAAGGGGCCTGCTGGGTAGGTGATTGAGCCCTGCATAGTCGAGACGAGGTGCGAATGGCTCTCGATGCCGAACAATACGGTGTGCAACGGCTCCAGACCGCGGGAGACGGTGCCCTTCAAAAGCGACTGTCTAGTCCCTTATTTGGTTAGGTAGAGGGGTTAGCTGCGTTATTTCCAGCGACAGAGGGAGTGTTTAGACGGGTAGTGCGGAACCCACAGCTGTTGTCGAAATCAAAAGCCCCGTCGGGAGTAGGGGGTCGGAGGCCGTCGAATTTGGGGTTTTTCTCGTTTACGTCCCAGTGGATCCGATGGAAGACCTGGTCGTAGGTTTCGTGGACAAAGGTGTATACGCACCCGATTTCCTCGACCTCCCATGGCTCGAACAGACAGACGAACATCTTTAGGATGTCGACCTCGCCGAAACCGAGACTAGAAGCATAAGGCGCGAGATGTTTCCCATTCCCGAAGAGCGCGCAGCAGAGCTGGAAGCGGTACAGTGCGCGCAGCACTCTTGTCTCTTCTGTAGCACTGGGGTGGTCATAGACTGGTGAGCGTCCGACATCAGTGGTCAGGTTGTCTAGTGCCCAGCGGATGTAATGGCGGGCGATAGGCCGGATCACTCTCGAGTAGAAGATAACCATTTGTGCTGCGGCATGGTTTCGGTTGAGTTTCCCAATGAGTGTAAAATTGTCAATCAAGCGTAGACGTTGATAAGAGTCTAAGAGGCTGGTAACGCTTTCCTGAGTACGCTTGGCCGCAAAGGTAGTCGAGTTGGACTGGTGGACGGCGAGGGCGTCCACCGCGACACAGCCGAGGGTATTATCTAAGCACGAACAGAGCAGGTAGTCGCGGTCTTCGAAGTATTGTTGATAGAAAACAGGAGAGGAATGTATTAAGGCGCTGAGACTGTCCAGGTTCAATGTAGACAGTATCTGCCGCCTGATTTCGGGAGGCAGGCCTTCTACCGGGGCACTGGATGGCTCCGGTGATGAATTGCTACATGCAATAGAGTCTTCTAAGCGAGGAGCTGGCCTGGAGGACTTCAGGGGTTTCCTGATCTTAGAAATTACCCTTTTCATATTCACGATTGCCTAAAAGACAGCGACGAAAAGAAGAACACAGGAAAGCAAAGTTATAGAGAAACTGAACGAGGCTTGGATACGTTGGTCGAGAATAATATCCCGGAAGCACGTGCATCGGACAGTTATTAATAGTAAATTAGCCGCCGACTGTAACCTCGCAAGGGCGTGGGAACACCTGGCCCCACCCCCAAGAGACTCGCCCCTTGCTTTTGGAAGTGAGTAAGTTTCAATATCTAAGGCTTGTAGGGTGGCAAAAAGTAGTTTAAAGACCTATCTACTTACTATGGGCCTCAGAGATCGCATATGGGCAGTGTGGTCTTCTTAAGAGCTGAGGCTGAGTAAACGATTGGCAAGAGGGGATGTACCGGTAGGTAGGATTGGTAAACTTACACACTGTCTATAGGCTGAGTTGAGCCCATCGATATCAACCAACATTCATTTCTTATATGTAGCAAGTAGATTCAGAGAGGGTGGAGAGCCAGGAAGTCTCGACAACGTAAATAGTGACCTCTGGTTGCAACTAATACTATACATGCTGCCAGGACTAGATGATCCAGGAATTCAATCAGGTACTACAACTAGCCCTAAGCCATTATGAAGATCTTTAAACCACATGGTTCTGACACATGCCATTTCTTTTGTGTGATACTGATGAGCCCTTTCCGTGCCTACTGACACAGTAGCAGCACTTAACTATGACTCTGACTCTATCTGTCATGGTATGTGCTGTCATCAATACAGCTATTGTACTACATGTTCCTATTACCCAACAATAGCCCACGTCATGTTAAGAGGTCCCCGATCTTCAGTATTCCATCTAGACTATATACAATAGTAGAGACCACTCCAGCATTAGATCTTCGGTCCAAACCTCTTAGAACCCTATAGATAACATGAATGACCTTACCAACACTCCGCCCCCTAAACCAAATCCCGTGGCTCCACGGGCCCTCCGCGGGCCCGAAATCTGCAAGTCCTGCCTCCAGCGTAGAGAAATAGCCGACGTCCTGATAATCGGCGGCGGTCCGGCCGGCCTCGCAGTCACCCACGCCGTGCTGCAGAAGGTCCGCGAGGGCTGGCCGATCCAAACCATTGTCATCGTTGACAAGAGCGACGAGCCCGGCGCCGGCCTGGCGTACTCCTCCGTGTCCTCCGTGGACACTATCACAAGCCGCCCTGCCGAGACTATGTCCCTGCTTGCCTCCCAGCCCGACCACTTCGCGGCCTGGCTGGCGGCAGCAGCGCACCGCCAGACGCTGTCAGACTCGTTACCGCCGCCGCCGCCGCCTCGCTATGTGGACCGCGAAGTCTACGGCGCGTACCTCCACCACATGCTCACCGCCGTAAGCCAGACGGCGTGGGACCTGAAACTGGACTTCCGGCTCGTGCGCGAGGAGGCCGTCGACGTGGACATGGACGTAAACGCAAACGTACATCAGGGGGATCCCAACTCACAGACCGCCAACAACAACACCAATAGCAACACAACGACAACAAGGAAGACGACGACGACAGATAGGAGGAAAGGCGCGGGTGGTGGTGGTGGTGGTGGTGGTGGTGGTGGAAGATCAAGACCCCCGCTGCACAGAGTCCTCCTCGCCGACGGCGCGAGCCTGTACGCGCGCAACGTGGTGCTCGCGCTCGGCGACTTCCCCGCGCGGCGCTACCCGCACCTCCTCGCGACGCCGCGGTACCTGCCGAGCCCGTGGGCCGTCCCGGACCGCCGGCTGCTGCGCCGGATCCCCGCGGACGCGGCGGTGGGCGTGCTCGGCGCGGGCGCCTCGGCCGTCGGCGTCGTGAGCGCGCTGCACCGCCAGGGCCACCGCGGCGCCGTCTACATGATGAGCCGGCACGCACGACTGCCCCCGGTCGATGGATCTGCTGCTACTACTACTACTACTACTACTACTACTCCCGGAAACTCGTGGGCGTTTCCGCGCACCTACGCGCTGCACACGCTCGTCCGCGAGCTCGAGCTCGGCAGGGTCTCACCCGCGGACTCGGCGAGGCGTCTTGCGCTCGAGATCGAAAGACACGACAGCGGTGGTGAGGGAGCGGACAAGTCCGAACCCTCAGAAGCCCGGCTTACGCCGCTGGACCGCCTGCGCAGGGACATAACGAAAGCTGAAAAGCGTGCTGGGGATTGGCAGGCCCTCCAGGCCGCCCTCCGACCCCTACTCGAGCGCCACTGTAAGTGATTTCCCAGTACTCTTCTTTGCCCCTTCAGCCACTACCTCCATGGCTAGCTATGTGGGAATGTGTACGCACATACCATAGCCTCCGTCGTACCATAAACCAGAATATCTGCCATTAGATCAAAAGTATCAAGCAATCGCTAACTCCACATCCCTCCTACTTACCACAGGGCACGCCGCGTTCAACACGGGGCGGACGACCCCCGCAGAAGCGCAGCGGCACCACGCATCCCTCTTGGCGGCCGCGGTGACCGCGATACCGCTCGAGGACGCGCGCCTGCTCGCGTCCCTCATGGAGCGGGGCCAGTTACACCTATTAGCCGGGCGCGCCGCCATCTTCGCCGCCCCGCACTACTACCTGCTGGACGGGCGGGCCGGCGTGCGCGTCGACCACGTCGTCGAGGCCACGGGGCCCGAGACGGCGGACCCCGCGGCCCTCGCGCCGCGGTCCCGCCTGCTCGCGCGCCTGCACCGCCGGGGCGTCCTCTCCGGTGGCGGCGAGGGGGCTGCCGTCGGGAAGGGTAAGCAGGGGGGGGAAGGGGAGAAAGAGAAAGACGGAGGGATCATCAGCGTCCGCTTCCCAGACCAGCGGGTCCGGCCGGGCCTATACGCGCTAGGCTCGCTGACGGGACACCCGAATCTACCCGCCTCCTCCTCATCCTCCTCGCCCGGCGTGGACCAGCTGGCGCGCCACGCAGCGCGCATCGCCGACGGCATCGCCGGGCTGCCGCCGTCGGCGCCGCGCCAGGTGGCGCTGTTCGTGTGCGGCGACAATGACAGCGACGAGCCGTCCCTGTTCTCGGCCGCCGTCGCCACGGCTGTCGTGCCGCGCCTGCGCGCCGCCGGCCACATGCCCTTCGTCTTCGTGGTGGCGCCGCGCGAGGAGCCGTCGTCGGTGTACGTGCCGGCGGGCGAGCGCGCGTGGCACTTCTTCGCCACGGCCGCGCTGCCGGCCGTGGTGCTGCCGTACTACCGTTCCCGCCGTGTCGGGGCGGGGGCTGCTGGGGTTGCCGAAACGCCGGCGCCGGCGTCGCTGCTGATAGAGCGCGCGAAGAACGCGCACGGGGTGCTCGTGCGACGGGTCGAGGACGTGGAGGACGCCGGTTTCGCGGTGAGTCTGCGCCTGCACGGCATCGACGTCGGCTTCTTCATCGGCTGCGGCGCGGAGCCCGGGGCCCGGCTCCGGGGCCCGGCGGCGTTTGCCCTCTATCGCGTGCGGCCGGGCTTGTACCCGTCCTACCGCGACATCCGCCAGGTGCTGGAAGATGGCGGCGGCAAGTTCGGCTACAGCCTCGAGTCCCTCGGCCCGACCTGCGATCGCCTCGTTCGCTCGAAGGAGCGGAACATCGCGAGGGCGGCGTGCGCCTGCAGTGCCATGTTCGATTGCCACGAGCTGGGCGCGGACCTCGTGGTCGAAGCCGTGGACAGGATCTCGCGTGGCCAGGACTTGTTGGTCCCGCCAACCAACCTATCTATCACCCCCGATAAAGCCACGAAGAACACACAACGTACTATCCCATTCGTAGATGTGTCCTCGATGTTGCAGCGCATCCCTGCTCATTTCGCTACCACCGAGACGGAGGAGAATCTGAGAAAAGCCATCCTGGAGGAATTGGTGTACTTTGACGAGACGTCTAGCGTTATCTGAGTATACACCTAATTCCTTATATGACGGTTCTAGAAGTTAGCTGTAACGCGTCAAGTTAAGATAATTGTCAGGGGATATAGATCTCGTTCTTTGAGTAGACATTCTCGCACAAGCTCTTTTTTCTTTTTTCCCCCAAAAGTCGTCGTATGAGCAGTGACAAATATCTACAGAGACAAGCAGAAAGCCCTAGCACAGCCAGCAAAGGTTTATACCTATTCACAGACCCGGCGCTATATCCTTTCCTAACAGTCACTCTTTAGTCTATCTTTCTCCGGATACACCATCAACATACCGCTCAGAGCTTCAAAAGCCGCAACATCAGTGTCAGATCACCAATAGTCTGCTCTTCCTCTAATATCATTTGATCAAGCCCCTGCTCCTCAGCTCCCTTCTCACCCGGGTTCTTTTCGACCTCTACCAGAGTTCCCCGCAATGCCGAACTTATCATGCCCTCTTGATTTGTTACTAATGCCGGAATATCTGTGTTGTCCGGGTTGGAGACGACATAGTACTGCATACGGACCTGGTCCACCGCCATCAAACCAGCCTTCTTGCGCAGTCGCTGGACCCTGTTGATGATGTCCCGAGCTAAGCCCTCCTCCGCCAACTCGGGGTGGGGTGTGGGATCGAGCAGCACGATCATGTTTTCGGCGTATGAAGCTTCCCAGGCAGGCTGGCCATCGGCCGGTGTACCGTTCCCGGTACTTGCATCGCCTGCCCCCAATGTTCGGACGATGGTCAAGTCATTTTCCTCAAGCTGAATGCCGCTGATGGTTATCTTCTTATCGGCCAAGAACCCTCTCAGCTGAGCCTGTGTCAGGTCCGGAAGCGCTTTCCGAACAATCTGAACATCTTTCTTGAGTTTCTTCCCTAACGTGGGCCAGTCAACCTTGGCTTGAAGCCGGATGCCGTATTTCTCTTCATCTGTGGTTAGGATCAGATTCCGGATATTGAGTTCTTCCTTGACGTAAGTATTCAAAGACTCCACGTCGGCAAGAATCTGAGAATCCGCAATGACGACAAGTGAGAGAAGTGGCGTCTTCAGTGTGATATTGCACCGTTCCCGAGCTGTTCGTCCAAGTTGGATGACTTGTTGCATAACGGAAACCTTTCGTTCGATTACTTCGTCGAAAAGAGCCTCTTGAACGGTAGGGTATGGAAGAAAATGCACGCTTCTTGCGTCGGGTAGCTGATCCAGGGCATGGCTGCCCATATATGGCTTAAGAAGTTTGTAAATGTGCTCTGTGACAAATGGTATGAAAGGTGCCAAAGCACGGTCTAGGACGAAGAGCACCTCGAATAGGGTGTTTAACGCAGCAACTGTGTCCTCGACTCCTAGGCCAGCGGCGCCCTTTAATCTCCGACGGTTGAATCGGATATACCAGTTAGTGAGGTTGTCAATGGTGTGCAATAGTCGCGGGACCACAGTATACAGCCGGTATCCTTTGCCATGTTAGCTCTTATACGCAAATATTAGGATAACCCATTTCTTACCCATCATCTCTTGTTCAACATATCTCAACAAGCTCTGGCAATCAGCCAGAATCCACCGGTCCATGACGTTCGTCAATTGCCCACGTTCAGTAATCTGTGCCAGATTGGCGACAAACTCCTGACCGGTAGTCCTTCCGTAGAGCACGGCTTGCTCTGAGAAGAACCTATAACTGTTCCAGAGCGCGAGAAGGACCCGAGCCGTCATTTCCTTGACTCCAGATTCCTTGAATCGTAACGGTTCAGCTCTAACGACAGGCGAGTTGATGAGATAAAGGCGCAGTGCATCAGCACCATATTGCGAAAGAATGAGACTTGGATCGGGATAATTCTTCAGTCGCTTTGACATCTTTTTCCCATCTTCGGCCAGCACAATACCATTGACAATACAGTTCTTGAAAGGGGAGGTGTGGTACAGCTTGTTTCCTAGGACTGTAAGGGTGTAAAACCAGCCTAAACACGACATTCAAGTTAGTATCTCCTTCAAAATAGTCGCCGGAAAGTATTTACCGCGAGTTTGATCCAGTCCCTCTGCGATGAAATCGGCCGGGAAAATTTTGGACAGCTCCTGCTCCTTTCGGAAGGGGAAGTGGTTGGATGCGTAAGGCATTGCTCCGGATTCAAACCTAAGACCGGGTCAGTTGTTTTGCCAGAAGTTTTGTACAATAATTCACGCATACCAGCAGTCAAATATCTCCTCAATACGGTGCAGTGAACCCTTTCCTTGCTTGGATGGAATTGTGATCAAGTCAATTTTGTCTCGGTGCAGGTCCTCCAAAGAACCTTCGTAGCCGCTCAATTCTTTAAGTTCGGCAATGCTTCCAACACATACAACTTCCTCGTAATCATCACTGACCCACAGTGGTATAGGAGCTAGGATTCGTTAGCAAGCTGTTATTAAAGACAGTTCCTAGAAGGTCGTAAGGATGGATTTACTAACTTCCCCAGTAGCGATTCCGAGACACATTCCAATCATGGGCATTTGCTACCCAGTTAGTGAAACGCTTTTCTTTGACAGCTTCGGGAACCCAGGTAGTAGACTTCAGGTTCTCTAGCATCTCCGGGATAGAATCTTTGACTCGAATGAACCAAGAGGAGACAGCCTTTCTGATAAGCTGCGTGTCAGATCTCCAGCAGAACTTGTCCGTGTGCGTGATGTTGCTTTCCACCAAGAGTTTTCCCGTGGGCCTTAGGTCTTTCAGGATTGCTTTATCTGCAACCTTGACATGCTGGCCAGCATATTCCGTGACCTCGGAAGTGAAGCAGCCTAATCAGAGGCAAGGGTTAGAGGAATTCGTCGAAACAGTAGATGTCTCCAGAAACTCTCTTGCAGAGTCCATACCTTTGTCATCAACTGGGCACGGTGGTAATCGCTTGGGAGTAATGTATCCAGCGGCGAGAGCTGCGTCGTAATCTTCCTGGCCAAATGCTGGGGCCTGGTGTACAAGACCCGTTCCTTCGCCGGCTTCAACGTAGTCCGCTCCATATACAAGAAAGCAATCGGAAAATTCGTCCGCGAAATAGGGGAAAAGAGGCTCGTATTTCCAGTTGACCATCTCCTGGCCCTTGATCTTCTTTATAATCTTGTCTGTTGGGCAGCTGAGTATTAGTATATAAAAAGCAACAAGTCGATTACAAGGCAAGATCTAGTAGTGGCAAGATCTAGGTTATGACGCACACTTAGCTTTCTTCGGGTTCTTGTAGAGCAGAGACAGGCCACACTCTAAGAGAACATATTGCTTGCCGCTATTCTCGTCGAGGATTATCAGATACTAACAGGAGTTAGCGATTTCTGCCAGTGCAGCCGGAGACAGGGGCAAAGCCGCATACCTCAAAATCAGGGTGCACTGCTACAAACAAGTTCGACGGCAGAGTCCACGGCGTGGTCGTGTAAATGAGCAAAGACGTATTTTCGAGCCCCTCTACCTTCAGAGTAAACGCGACAACAACAGCGGGGTCTTGGGTCGCTTTCTCGTTCTGTTTGGCCTCCATATGACTCAGGGGGGTTGACAAGGCTGTGGAATATGGCATGATTTGGTAGGCGCGGTAGACGTGGTTGTTGTCAAAGAGCTGCTTGAACACCCACCAGCAAGACTCCATAAAGGTCTTATCCATGGTCTATTTCGAGGATCAGTTGTGTGAGGGGGGCAGCATGCGATAATCCGTGGCATACCTTGTAGTCGTTGTCGAAGTCGATCCATCGGCCAAGGCGTTCGACTGTCTGCCTCCACTCTCCGGCATATTTCATGACAATAGCTCTGCATTCGGCATTGTAGGCCTCGATTCCGATCTTGTTGACAGCATCGCGTCCAGAAAACCCCAGGTTCTTCTCCATCTCGAATTCGATAGGAAGCTTTGAATGGTTGTGTCAGCAAGAAGCTCGGCCGGGAGATGGCGCTTCAGGGCAATTCACATACACCATGCGTATCCCATCCGAACCGCCTGGCGACTGAGTAGCCGCGCATAGCCCAGTATCTGGGTATAATATCCTTAATGGTAGATGCGAGGAGATGGCCATAATGGGGAAGACCTTGGTGATCGTTGTCAGAGCGATGTATCCTCAAGACATAGTATGCAATGGGAAATTACCGGTAGCTACAAGTCATATGTCAGCAAGTTACTCTTATTCGAGGTCGAGGTCGAGGACAGGGAGCAACCTACCGAATGGCGGGCCATCGTAAAAAGTAAAGTGAGGCTTTCCTTCGGTCAGGCGAAGTTGGGTTTGGAAGGCATCGATCTCCCGCCAGAATTGGAGGACTTCGTCCTCCGTTCGAGGAAAGGAGATACTCATTTTCCGCGAATCTCAGAACGAAGTCGCAGAAGGCCGAGTCGATAGCCTAGGAGGTGTGTCTAGCGCGGTTGCTGTGAAGAACAAGCGGGAGACGGTTTGAGTCACATCACAAATTCATCCCACCATGAACTGCCGGTCTTCACCGCCCGAAGACCCCTCCAACCTAACGTTTGTGCGACCGGAATGCCCCGCCGGATCGGATTAAGTTAGCTTCCGGTCAGAATGCCCAGGCGATCGGGGTCCCGCCACCCGTGACCTATCTGGACCTCAACGGGGAGGCCCGAGCCGGCGACGGGCATGTCCACTCCACTGGGTACCTAGTGTGCCCAGGTACAATCTTAAAACATAGGTAGATAAGGACCCATGTTCATGGATATTACGCAAGTGAAGCCACCCGTTAGGTAACTATTGATGAGGATTGAAAGGGGGCCCGGAAGAGAAGAGGTGTAAGGTAGGTATGCTTCATACAAGGAGTCAAGAACCCTCAGGCGCGAGGTTGTGCATTGAGAAGACCTCTTATAGGTGATACCTAACATTCCTAGATCCAGGTTCGATATCTATCTAAGTACGTAAGATTACTCAAGATCGATTTCATGCACCCTTCAACTTCCAGGAAAAGTCCCTAACGCACTGACACTTCCACCAGGTAGAGCTTTTGATCAATAGGTACACTTTTCAAACGTCCTAGTACCCCAGAGCCTCTCCTCTCCGCGTCTCATCATAACTACATCAGTAATGGCGCACTCGGATTGGTATCCAAATGGTAGGTACTCGAAGTTCCGTGTGATGTGTTTGTTACGGTTGGTTCGCAGCGGCTCACAACGCCGTCGTCCCGGACCCCCCATGACTTAATTACAAGCACATCAAAGACGTGGCGTAATTCAATGGTCAGGAGCCATTTGATCTGTTGTGAAGTATATACGGCTCGGTGGTAACTGTCCTCCGTAACGGGAAGACTCTCCTGCTTCCCACAGAGCAATCTCCTTAAAGGGACTCGGGTGTGCTTATAGAACGTCAGGTAGATTTTGTCACTATAGAAAGCTTAACAGCTGACAGAGAGAGGTTTTCAACTACTAGGCCTAGTGAATATCGTGGTCTGTTGGCAGTTATTGAACATCATTATAGATACTGTTGATGAACTATGTATGGGAATACGTCTGTGTGTGGGTGAGGCTTAAGTAGTTGACTGGGCAGTATACGTGGTGTAGGTGTTTGCTCTTCTCCCGTTTTTGAACTGCGGCAAGGTCCTAAGATCAGTGGTTTTCGACTACAAATCCTGCAGCCTATCTAACCGTGCGTAACAGTCCAGTGATCCGAACCAAGCGTCGATATGGCGGTGCTCAAACAATCACAAAAGTACGAACAAACTACCAGAGTAAGATTATCACGGGCTCTTACTGGACCTCGGGGCTCGCAATAACTGAGTATTGTGGATTCATCGGCTATCAAAGTCCTCTATGGGGTCAATATACGTGTGCCATAATGGTGGTCTGAAGAGAGTGTGTGTGTATCGGCGAGTGGCTAGCTACATATAATATGTAGCGGGATGGTCGCGCCTGCCACTGTCCCTAACATGCCGCCCTCCAAAAAGATCATCACGTCCTCGCGATTGCGTCGGCGTCGTGGTGGTAATAGTAGTGGTGGCTGTCCCGGCGTGCGCCTCTCCATCTCGACCATAGTCCTCCCGTGTCCACCCTGATGGTCCGGCCACCAAACCCCCATGGTACCTCCGCCGTCCTCTGCATCGTGGCGGTCATCGTGATATGGGGAGGGGAAGGGGGTGTTGGCGGCAGTGGTGGTGGTCGTCGGCGACTGGGAGGAGCGCTGGGTCAACGTAGAAGCCGAAAGTCTAATCGCCCGACCAGATGCCGACCCAATGGACGGTGCATTGAAGGCGCGTTGTCGTTCGCTGCCGACGGAGTGTCCTTCCTGAATGACGTATCGCGCGGCGTACGTTGGTATACGGGTGGGCTCCAGGGTGTAGTTGCCAAGGGATGATGTGGTCGCGCCTGCGCCTGCCCCTAACAAAGATAGGTAGGCCATTCATTATGAAACGGCTTCTTCCCGGCGGGCTTTCTTTTTCAAACGTCCATGGATACTTTTCTGTAGTCTTCAGCACAATAAAATCAACTTTCCAGTTCATCATAACCAACACTATCCATCCATACTGTATGCTAGTCGATTCCACATCAGCCCAGCCGTCTCCCATCTTATAATAGGCGCAACTTAGCAAGAAGACCCTTCAACAAATATGCCAGACCGACACGATGCTGCGATTCAACTCTTCGGCTACGAAAGAGAACCCTGTGTTTATCTTCAAAGAGGATATCACGACGTAATGATACACTACATGGGTGAACGCGAGGAAGACTGGGTACACTACCAAGTTGGGAGGGCAGGCCAGATAAGGAATCGATATTCTGCCAGCCCCCGAACGAAGGGTTACTACACGAGCCATGTCAAAATGAGAGAAGGTCGGGATCCACACAGGTTTCGCTATCGAGATATGGTGATCGACAACTGCAGGAATGCGGGCATCGACTTGAGATCCCTAACTTACCTTGGGCTTTCTGATATCACCAACAACGCCGCGAGAACCTGCATTCAGAGGGCATTTTCTGCAAATGGGATGGAACACCAATCTTCAGCCATAACCATAATGGTATGTGTATCAACTTCTTGTCCAATATTCCCAAACCTCTTCTACGTCAGGTGGATCTACATTCTATTTATAATAATGCCGAGGCTAACAGTTGTGTAGTACGTAAACCCCTCTGAGACACTCTCCGTTCTCTTGGCTATGCCTATTCCTGCTTAAAAAGTTCGGAGAATAACACGGTCCCATCTCCTATTTCCTTGCTAATATACAACAGTTGGAGAGACGGCATAGGCTGGTGGGAGCTCATTCATGGAAATCCCTTGATGCAGGGACAACTGAAAATGCTTCAGGAGTATTCCGCCGAGCTAGGCAACCCCTTAATTAAGTCTGTCATACTCATCGTCTGCCAAACCCCCCATTCGGTATATCCCCCCAGGTTCTTCACGGTCACACGTCTTGAGCGACCGTTAGAGTCAATCCTTGGCTCTTACAAGTTTTAGCGGGACGCTTCATAGTGCAGCTGGGGTAGATTAGATGTTTGAGTCACAATTTCTTTGGCTTTCTTTTCAGACGGGTTCATCATCACGCTCAAAGGTCATTCAGCGTTTGTCGCGGAAATGACGCCGCTATTACAGTGGCGACAATAGCGCCTTATAATATATAATAGAATTACGTGTTTTCGACGAGAATTTGAAAGTAGAAAAGGGTAGAGGGCTAGCTATCCCAAGTGTCTTCATGTCTAGAAGTCGTATACCTATTACAACCCCTTGATTCATAACCCCGGAATCGCCAACTCCTGCTGTAACCTCAAGTCCCTCGAACTCGCCCCGACGAACGCGGTCTTCGGATACTCGGTGATGCGCCAGTCCTGCGCGTCGACGTCCCAGTTGCTCAGGTCGCGGTACGTCACGTTGAAGCTCACCGTCTTCGTCTCGCCCGGCTCGAGGCTCACCTCGTCGAACCCGCGCAGGACGACCTTCGGGTCGGCGGGACCGCCGTGTGAAATATACTAATCATTGCCTATGGTTAATATCAATGCACACTGATAGGGGTAGGGGGGCCTGGGCGCTTACGAGCTGCGGGATCTCCGTCCCGGCCACCTCTCCGCTATTCGTGATGTCCACGCTGATGACGTAGAGGACGGTGTAAAGCGCGGGGTTGCCGCCCGGCGCACCTCCGGCCGGCAGGATCGGCTGCGCGGACCGGTTACGGCTGCTGTCGGGCAGGCCGCCCGGGTCCGTGCCGTCCGGGATCTCCGGGCTGTCGATCCAGGGGTAGATCATGCCCGGGATCTTCTCGAAGCCCTCGGGCACCAGGGCGTGGCTGGGATCCATGTCGACGCGGCCGTACTGGGGGCCGGCGATGGTCTCGCCCGTCGCGGGCGCGTACGGCGCCGCGTCGTCGCGGGGCGCGGCCGTCAGGTTCGCGTACGCGAAGCGCGCGTAGCTGAGGCCGAAGCCGAACTCGAAGCTCGGCTTGATCCCCTCCCGGTCGAAGTGGCGGTAGTCGACGAAGACGCCGTCGGCGGCGAGGTCCTGCTGCGGCCGGCGGGGGTCGTGGCTCGCGTTGACGAGCGTGCGCACGCCCCAGTCGTCGGCCGCCTTGCCCCACGTGAACGGCGTCCGCCCCCGCGGGTTGACCCTCCCGTACAGCACGTCCGCCAGCGCGTTGCCGGACTCCTGCCCGGGCAGGCCGGCCCACAGGATCGCGCTGACGTTGGGGTTGGTCTTGATGTGGTCGATCAGGACGGGCCCCACGCTGTGGATGACGACGACGGTGTTGGGGTTCGCGGAAGACACGGCTTGGATCAGTTCGTCGCCGCCTTTCCAGAGCGTCAGGTTGTTGCGATCGCCGAAGTTTCCGTCTAACGTGGTGTATCCTTCCCCCGAGTCCGCATTGGCGAAGACGACTGCGACTGACGCATTACCAGCCGCTGCCCTAGCGGCGTCGAGGTCGAAATTGCCCTTGATATTTATGAACACAGTCCCATCCTCCTCTGCTTGCTTCTCGAGTGCTGTAGCAGGTGCGATGAGGTAAGGGTATTCCGCCGTTGCAGATCCCCATCCCATAGCCAGAGTGCCGTTATTACAGATCCTATCGACACAACTATTAGGACCATCTGGGTTGTCTTGAGCGTCCTCGCCAATAACTGCGATACTCTCGGGTTTGACCAAAGGGAGTGCCCCATCAACGTTCTTGAGTAACACCACCGACTTGGCGCCCACTTCTCGTATCAGCTCTCCATGATCCGCCTGCACATCGACATGCTGGTTGATGGTCGTATTGCCCATCTTAGCGGCCCAGTACCGAGGCCCTTCCGTCTCGTTCGTCCAAGACGAATAGTTGACATCGATCTGCGTTTTGTCCCTCCCGACCTTGTAAAACGCAGCCATGATGCGCATTACCATGTCATCGAGACGCCATTGAGGAATCGATAGGGTCAGCATCGCTTCGGTCAAAGCCCCGCCCCAGTACGATCCATAGTCGACCCCAGGCGGTCCCCCGCCAGGCATCGTCATGTCCAGGCCAGCCATTGCGCTTTCGATACCGCTGTGTTGAGCGCCCCAATCGGTTACCACTGACAACAGGATTAGAATCGGGTCACACGGCATTTCGTGTCTTGGGTGCACGGCTCACCGAACCCCTGGAACCCGAGTTCGTTCTTCAGAAGCTTGTTCAGGATGTACGAGTTCTCGCAGCCGAAGCTGTTGTTGATCTGGTTGTACGAGCACATGACGCTCCCGACGCCGGCGCGCACGGCATCCGCAAAGGGCCTAGCAACACCCAGATAAGTAGGTATCAATCAAGAAGACAGCCGGCCAACCAAGACGCCAATGTGCAAAATACAGTAGGTAAAGTTCAGGGTCCCTTACCATAGATAGAGCTCATGCATGGTCTTGTCGTCGATGTTGCTACTGATGCTTCCCCGGAAGTGCTCCTGCTCGTTCAGGATGTAATGCTTGACGCTCGCCACGACGCCCGCGCTCTGCGTGCCCTGGATCGTCTCGGCGACCGCCACGCCGCTGAGGTACGGGTCCGGGCCGAAAGCCTCGAAGTTTCGGCCGCCAGCGGGGTCGCGGCCGAGGGGCCCCACCACGGGGCCGAGGTGGACATCTGTTTCAGTCGCGCAAGCTCAGCTCCAAGAACACTCGAAACCACCCATGATACCCACCACGGTGGATAATATGGGGGTCAGTTGAGAATCTACCCACCTACGCCCTTCCCGGCAAACTCCTGTCCGATCGCCTCGCCGCGTCGCCGTATCAACGATCGTGACCATGTCGCGGCGGTGCTGATGCCGGCCGGGAAGACGGAGCTGAGGTCGGCTGGGCGATTGCGCTATGCGTCAGCCAACAGAATAGATATTCACAGCCAACCCCCCTATTTCTTCCCAAACCCCACCCCATTCCCCTGCTTCCGTCTCTCACCTAAGAAACAAAGCAGACCCCCTTCAGCGAGTACTCACTATACCGCACGCCGACCGGGCCGTCCTGGAGACACAGGCTCCTGAACCCGAGCCTGGGCACGCCGCCCGTGTTGCCCGTGCACAGGTCGGCCTGGTTTCCCGTGCCCGTGGTGAGGTTGACCTTCTCGGTGAGCGAGAGCTGCTCGACGAACGCGCGCGCCCTCGCGTACGCCTCGTCCCACCCGTCGGGCCCGCCGACGGCCCAGGGGGACGGGTACGAGGGCTCGAAGGTGGGGAGTTCCTGCGCACCCGCGAGGAGGAGAAGGGAGGCAAGGAGTGTGGGCGTTCGGGATCGCATTGTGGATGTGTGTGCCCGGTTGTTTACTTCTCGCTTGCGATGGTAGACAGAAGGAGAAGAAGGGGCGGGGGGCACAAGACAAAACGTGCGAAATTAGATTTAGGTAATTATATCGCCTATAGAAGTAAGGAGGGAAGACCCTTCCACCATGTTCAATATGATATAAGTATAGGATTGCGATACACATACATCGTGGGCCAGGGCTTGGGTATGCACGTTCCAAAGAGGGGTGGGGAATTGCTTGCATACAAATCTATCGCCAGGAACGAGGTAGCAATATACAAGAGAGATAAAGCTGCGCAAATGGTCCACTTGGGTGCCCTTCCGGTTGAACCGTTCATTTACGGCAGAATGCAGAAGTGTCGGCAAAGAACGACGTGACGGGGCGCTGGATAAAGTCGGCCAGGTCGACCGAGAAGTTCGGTCGCATGAGCCTCAGCCCCATCTGGATATCACTTATATCCTGACAGGAGTGAACGCCAAGAGAATTGCGGTAAATGGGTTATCATTCGTTAACTTCGCCAGCGTGATTGGGGAATACCTCTAGGCTTAATCTTTTGTAACTCCACCGGACGTAATATTCCCCAAACAGGATAAATCTCTACTCCTCAAGGAAGAACATAAATCTCAACCTCATCGTCATAATCATCAACATAAACTATGCAAACTTGCTCGTGAAACCTCCTAGAATCATCTTTCTCTTCTGTGAATTGACATACTTGCTGATATCATTCGCCCACTTCTGGCTCGAATCCGCAGCGGAATCCATGTTTTCGTTCATGAGGTTCAGCTTCTCAGTCCGTTCGTTCAGCTGTCTGGTAAGGTAGTCCCCCCAACCCTCTTGGCTACCCGAAGTGGTGTATGTTGGGCTCGATGGCCCCGCCCGGGCGTCGCGCTCCATGGCCGCAGCCGCCGATATCATCCGCTTGCTAGCCGGCCGTTCGGGGCCACCGATAAGCAGGTCTAGATCTGTGGGCGAGACGTACTGAGTACCGGATATCCACTGCATGTTCGAGATAGTAGGCCGTGGCGGTATGGCAAGAGCGGGGTTGATAAGTGTGTCCTCCGTGTTCTCTAATTCTTGACCGGTACCCCACACCTGGAGAATTGCAAGTTCCGACGGGGATGTCCAGCAGAATATTTCGCCATTCTGGGTGACAAGGGAGCTGTCACATCGACTGCCATCCATCATCGAGAGTGGAGCGCTTCCGATCTCTTTCAGGCCTGGCAGACTGAAAGCTCTTGTTGTACGGTCTCCGAAGACACCAACCAAGGCCATACCATGAAGTTGGCACTCCGTCACCGCAGCAGCATCGCAAAGATAGTCGTCGAAGGATTTTGACGCGCCTTTCGAAGATGCGGGCTTGAAAATGCGGGCTTCACTCTGTGTAACTGTGGCCGAATCAGCATCTACTCAATGTGTTGCTCCGAGAAACTGCAACTTACCAACTACAAGCAGCCCATTGACATGTTTGCCTTCTCGGAGTCCGGCGACGGCAGAGCCGGTGGCAAACGCGGGTTTCCCAGTATCTGAAACTATAGGACAGATGGAGACCACTTTGTCATTCGCATGAGCGATACCTGCTAGTGATGCAGTGTAGCTACTGCCGGAGGGTAGGATTTTGAACGTGATCACTTTCCCTAACTGTGTCCCGACAAAGCAGCAAATGCTCGAGTACTTGTCTTCCCCAAGTGTCATGACGCCAAACTCGATCGCAACGGGCCAATCTTTGTTGCTTGCGGTACCGGAGCGACTTCTGAGAAACGATGATCGTTTCTCCGGCTTCACAAAATCGGCCATCGACCCTTGAAACATGATGGAAGGTCCTCGAAGATCAATGATGCTCACGAACCCGTTCTTAGACCCCACAGCTGTGAAGCCGGCGTCTGAAGCTTTGATGGCAGTAATAGACCCTTGTATCATCTCGTACAGCGAGAACGGCTGGAGTCCGGTCTTCAGGGACGGCTCGGATCTTGCACTGATATCACAGAGACCACCAGGATTGGTTTCAACATGTGGCGCCTCGGCTTTACCAAAGTACTGATTGCCGCCCCATCGATAAAGGACTACCTCGCCTCTACTGGTGCCTACAACGAACTCGCCCGTGCCCGCGGCCAAGCTCATTGCCGTAATATTCACATCGTCGTATCGATCAAGCGCTCTAGCAAGGTCTACTTGTAGTTGTAAGCTGTTCTCAATCTCATCACCGTGACCCACATCCCAAATCCGAACAGTGCTGTCTGCATGAGCAGCCTGTATGATAGTCCGCCCTTCGAACCTTCGGCGTGGGCGGGGTGCTTCGGCGCCTCCTTTCAACAGAGCTTCGCCTTGGCTCCGGTTCTCCACCATCCCAAGCCATCTCTCCCGGTCCATTATGGAGATCGCGAAGTTTGTGACGAACGGGTGAACAAAGGACATGGACGGGTGGAGCTGATTGGTCGGCGATATAGGGTAGCCGCTGGGAAAGCTCATCGTTATGATTTCCCCGGACGACAGAAGAGTCATCACGGCAATCGGATCTTGAGCACCAGCAAAGTGAGGCGACAGTCGCGGAATTAGAAGGAAATTTGTGACATTGGCGCCCATGGGAGTTTCCAATGTGCTTTGACGCTTGCCCTTTAGGTAGTCCGCCAAGACCTGCCATGACGACGTCGCATAGTTCGGCGTGATGCCGAGCTCGATAAAGGTCAGTCCGTTTGCTGGATCTATCAACTTCTGACCGCCAGCGATCAAAAGCGCACTGTCCTCCGGGTTCTGTTTGCAACACCATGCAATGTGTACGTATGGATGTTTGGCGTCCAAAGACCCGGGATTAGGTACTGGCCGATCGATATTCATGTCGTAAAGTGTTCGCGCCATAACCACACGTCCGTCTCTTGCATCCCAAAATACCAGACTGCCATCGTCGTGTGCGGTAAGAATAAAAGTGCCAGTAGGATGCCATAGCGCATGTGTGACTTTGGGTCTCCTCATGGATTCCACAAGCTGGCTGTTTCCGCCTGGCGCCCCGGGGGGCACTTGGTATTCAAAGAACCTATCGGGCTGGTTCTGCTTGAACGAGTAGGTGACTGCGCCATGGGTATATGCAATCAACAATTTTCCAACATCGCGCGGATGCAACTGCATTGAGACCAGGGCCACCGCTCTAGCTTTGGAGTCCACCTCGGTCCAGAAGTTTGGGAGTTTGAATGGGGATAGGCGTTCGCGGTCGAGGTCATAGGCAAACACTTCGCCGGACTGCATGCCTAGGAAGCACCAGTCCAACATGGGGTCTGTAACCATACAAGACACCATGCCTGGGGCATGAAAGCCCACAACACGTTTGCCAGTGTCCAGGTCCCATATTATGATTTCATTCTTGGTGTCAAGACTGACCAGGCGGTTGGCGCAGAACTGCACATCAGCGAAAGAGCAGGATCGCGGCGGGACGAGGAGCTTCTGGACGCGGTTTTGGCCATAG
The DNA here is from genome assembly GCA_000966885.1 of Xylaria sp. JS573. NCBI lineage: Eukaryota > Fungi > Ascomycota > Sordariomycetes > Xylariales > Xylariaceae > Xylaria > Xylaria sp. JS573. The sequence continues at coordinate 70,786 of JWIU01000035.1, read as the reverse complement.
ACGTAGATATGGCCGCTGCCGAACTTGGTTTCGTTCGTGCCGACGGCGATGAGAGATTGAACGGGCTCGAAGGCGACGCAACTAGAGAGGCAGAGGCAGATCTAGTAAGCCGCAAGGGAAGGTAGAGCACCTATTGACGTCTGGGGGCCACACACCTGATTTGAGAGTTGATGCCATATCGGGCGCGGTCGTCGGGTGCGAAGAGGCCAGGAACAATGTTGGCAGAGAGGTCATTTTGCATGCCCGACTGCTTGCCTCGAAGGAAACTCGCCATGGCTTCGGATGGACCCGTTGTTGTTAGTTAGGGATCTTGGATTTCCGAGGCAGGTTGCTGCACCGCTACCTATAAGGTCTAGGTGTTCCTGTTTCCCCTAGTTGCAGTCCACGAGTCGACACGCTAGCGAAGTACTATCTAGGCAATCGCGCGGAATGAGGGGTCATACGTCATCCCTGTCTAGTCTGGTCTAGGACGTCTCCAGCTTTGGAGCCCAAATTTGTGGTGGTGCTTCCAAGCCACACAAGCCACGAAGCGGACCTCACATCCATTACTTTGCCAAACTGCTGGCCGCTACAGATCGTACATTGATACTACCTAACCGGATATGCAAGGTAAATACCGGGCAGGTTACAACTCAGACTACATACCTCAGTACAGAACGTGTAACACGTTTTCACCTCCCTTTATCCTGAACGACAATGCTTATAGTGACAATATCGTTCTATTGCGTAGTCAAAATATCACAGGAAAATTGGGAGGTTGGCCCAGCAAGAACCAATCAAAGCGACGTGTTAGGTACCGGTATATGTATAGACATATCCATGCGAGCAGAGCCTCGCTTGTAAATGGATGTCCATGCAGTGCCGGGCTGTTTGGATCCATACTTCTAGCACAGGTGACAGGTAGAAAGGCCGAGTCCGGTTACCAAGCACGCCCAATGAGAGAACCTTGGAAAGCAATTCCGCTCAATACATGTAGGAGGGGTAANAAGGGGGGGGGGGGGGGGGTACATGTAGGTCGGGCTTAAGGAGTCAGGAGTGGCCAGCGCTGCCAGAAGCCACGTGCATGCCTCCAATGCAGGTCCAGTCGCTCGTGGTACCTGCATATGGATGATAGGTATGGATGTAAAGTTGATATATATACCTAGGTACCAGGAACCTACCTCCAAGGTGATATACCTAGCTGGAGGTATGGGATATCTTGGTACCAGCATGTTTAGAGCCCTCGCCGGGTCCTTCCAGTCTGTTCACTGGAAGCAGGAAGGGCCCTACCTAGGTACCTACTCATTAGGTACCTACCTAGTCATGCACCTTTGAAGTTCTTGCTGATGTACTGGACGCCTTCCTTCCTTTTCCCTTAGAGGCCTTGAATTCGCGGGCGATATGACCTTCCAATCACCGTAGCTGTTTATGGCAGCAGCAGAGAGATCCTGAGCAATCTCTCACTCTTACCCATCAATGGCTTCTCGCCGTCGTTGATTCAACTACTGCTACCGTCTATACAGGTATATAGGTCTACAGGTTGGCCGCGCCAGTACACTTCCTCTCAGCCGCAAACTTGACATACTTTTCAAATCGTCTGCCCTGATATCCTTGCCATTTTCTGCACAGGAACATCCTGTAGCTACCTATCGGTTCATATATAACCAGTACCATTCTCACCCACTCCGATAAGGCACCGCCACCATGGCAACCCGCAAGAATATCAAAAAGCAAGAGTCCGACATGATTGGTGTGAGTCTATGAATGACCAATACCCCTAGGAACGTAGCAGCTGACCAACGTAGGACGACCCTTTCTCGCCGCCGCGTCGAATCGCTAAGACTGAGGTCATCAGCTTACTTAGTGATTCTGACGAAGGTCACAGACGAGACACTAAAAAGTGCAGAACATCATCCACGCCATCTTCGAGCAACCCTACATCTTTTCGGCTGGCTCGGCAAGATGTTACAAGGCTGGAGAAGGAATTGGCTGCCACTAAGCTAGAGTTTGAAGCGCAGCTAGAAACCGCTAGAGAGGACACGAAACAGTCAATAGTCAGGCTCACAAGTGCTAAATCAGCGGCCAAGATGCATAAGGACATGTTCGAGAAGTGCAAGATTGATCTTGACGCCACTCGTGTAGACCGTGATCAGATACGGAAATCTCTATCCGAGACCAAGACAAGCCTTCGAAAGCTAACCACCACCAATACAGAATATGCTAACAAGATCCGTGGACTGGAACAGTCCCTAGAAGGGAAGTCAGAACTCGATAATTTATTCAGAGCAAGGTCTGAAGACCTTAAAATCGCCCTCGGGGAGAAGAACGCGGCTGAGCAGAAAATCAGGGTAGTCGAGGAAAAGCTCTTGAATGCCAACGCGAAGGGTGAGGCTGCGCAGAAAGTGATATCAACGCTAGAGCAAAGCTTCAAAATTGAGAAGCAGAAGGTTTCAATGTTAAAGGCCGAGGTGTCAACGAAGCAAGGACAGCTAACCAACGCGAAAGGGAATGTTACTAACCTAAAGAAGCGACTGCAACAGTCAATACAAGAAACTGAAGACGCACGCTCCACTGCGGCAACGGGAAACAAGGAAATTTACGACGGAGTTAATGCCCTCGGAAAAGAGTTGGTCGAGCTGCGCGAATATCGGGCGAAGACTACATCCGAAAAGAGTAATCTCGACAAGGCCCTCGCCAGTGCAGTCCTCGCCAAGCAAGTTTTAGACAGACAGTATTCAGACTTACGGCAGCAGTTCTCTGATCAGCTGAACAGAGCCAGCGGGCTGCAATTACATAACAATATGCTGCTGGCGCAAGCCAAAGACTTCCAGGCCAGAATAGAGGCTTCGGAACAGCGTGTGAAGGAGTTGGAGTCCATCCCAAGAGATCCGGACAAGATCCAGAGGTTGGAGGGGGACATAGCTTCTCGCGAAGCAGATCTTACGGAGTCGAAAGTGCGACTGAAGCACGCCAACCAGACTATCTGGGATTTGAGGCAGCATACGGACAATTGCGGCTTCGAGCCAAGGACGAGAGAGTGGTGGGCAGAGTACAAGGAAGGAGAGAAAGTGCTTCGAGAACAACTTCGGAAGGATCTCGGCAGTTGAGATCTGGTTGTAATGTATTCAATGCCAGAACATGGGGCCGTACGATGCCCTCTGCGATGCATTAGGTGATGGAGCTAGCACGAGGTCTATAGATAATCTTCAATGGGTATGATCGTAGGTAATAAGGGCAGTTACTCTCCTAGCCTTTCTTTACTCAACATCCGTTGATCGCTTAATCGTCGTACTAGACATACTCTCCCCCATTTCCATCGTATCTTGGAGATCCCTCGAGGACCTGTCTTCGCAAAGTGTGGGCTTGCTGCGTTATCATATGCTGGAGGTAGTTCTCGAGCTCATCTATGATTCCCAATTGAAGCTGGTGCTGCTCGAGTGTGTTATTATCGGACCCGTCGTCCTGGAAGTCCTTCAGGGGTAGGTATTCAGGAATTAACCAAGTCAATTTCGGGTATTGTTCGCCAAAATGGCGCCATGGTGGTGTTTACAAGCCTGGCTAAACCAGATCTTAAAGTCGGGGGAAAGGTCATCGATTCCCGGATCGAGTGGGAGTGCGACCGCTGGGTTGGGGGACCTTGAGAAGAGGAAGCTGGCAAAAAGCGGTCCTCGTTATGGGAGGAGCAAGGAAACCGAAGCTCCCTGAGTATCGGTTAGGCCGGTCAAGAAGAGATGGTCCGGTCTCAACAAGTCTACGCTGAACCTGCGGCGGAATCCGAGCGATCCTATCAGTGCTAATCCCATCGCTTTCCGCAAGCAGGGCAACAAGCCGATGGGAACATGATATAGTCCCATTGACCTGGCTGGCGAACAGGAAACTTTTCAGTTGGATTGCACACTGGCGAAAGACATTGTGCTAAGATGTAGTGGCCTGTTTGTGGTGAAAGCAAGTAGGATGGACGGTACCTTAAGTAGAATAATCGGCCCCTGCACAGGCGAAGAGCTTTGCTATCGAAATAACACTATAACATACTTCTACGCCCCTTTAACTAGACCTCTCCTTCTTTTGGCAGGCGGCGGCTTCGAAAGTGAAGTATTCGGAGTTGTAATCCGGCCAGCCTGGTCATCCTGATCTGCAAGGGCTGGCGTGGAGTCGGTTTCTAACGAAGTTGCATGATGTCCCGTCGAGCTCTGGGGGAGGCTGGTGGACTCGGAGAGCACTGGGACATCAAACTCCAGTTTCGGCGGCAGTTGGTCGATGGCCGAGCAGATCTTTTTGAAGTGATCTGGAACCCAGATGTCGTAAATGTTCTTCGTGAACCGATGCGCTGTCCACTTCTCTTTGCCATCTAGTTCCGTGAAGTCATATTTGCGAATAGGATGGCGGTAGTACTTGGTATCCTTTCCGTCAATCACCGGATAATAGCCATAGATGCGTACCGATTGGTGGTCGTGCGAGATAGAAAACGCAAGGATCTGTCGGTTGACCTCGTCCTCGCGCTTCACAAGACGGAAGAGCTCGACGATGCCCCGCACCGCGAGGGTCATGCTGTGAGCGTTTTGGCGATCCGCGACGTCCAGCGCCGCGGCACCGCACTTTACCTCACAGGCCATGAATGGAAAGTACATATAGTACGTGGCCATGAAGAGGGACAGGTCACCAGCGATGAAGTCGCCAATGAAGGGCGATAGCTTGGCGAGCTGATCGTCGGTGAACGCCTCTCGCCGGAACCCGACGGAGTAGTCCGGCTGCGGACGGGTCCCGGTCAGGGGGATCGAGTTATTCCAGCCTTCGTCGACGCTCTCTTTGAGAATATTAAGGTTTTTGGTGTAGAGTGCAAGCGTTTCTGCCGAGGGAACGATAAGCCTGGAGATGTCTTGGATGACCCTGGCCTCATCTGCTTTCTGAATATTCTTGCAGGCTTCCTCGAATACAGCGTCGTCAAAGATAGATCCCTGGGGAGTTGCCTGTTGGCCTTGGAGTAGAGAATGGGATACTTGTTTGCTTTCACCCGCAATGCCAATCTCCGATGTCTCCATATAAACACCTTTAATGTTTAGGAGAGTCTCATAGCGTAAGTCTCGGTATGGCGCACTCTTTTCCTCTCGCGGCCTCTGATCGCTCGGCGTGGACGTGGCGGAGTTCGATCGTTTACGTCCAAGTACCGACGAAGACCGCTTCCGTGCCAGTTGTTCCATATCCGGCTCGAAGTATCCGGACGGCCAATGTCCTCGTTTCACCCAAAAAAGAACTGGGTTATGGTTGTCTGCCACCTCATCGCCCGATGAATATGGACGAATATCCGGCGCTTCATCAACCAAACCTTGATCCTCTCGCAATTTGCGCTTCCCCTGAGCGGCTGTTTGGGCCCGAGTTTGAGTCATAGCGTCGCGAGAGAAGAAGGAAAGATGGTGGATTCGTGTAGTGGTCGTACGTAAGGTAAGGTAAGGGTTAAGAACTGCGCCACGAAGCAGTCGATGGCTTCTGAGCCAATCATTTCTACGCCACATATTTCTGCGATATACTTCGCACCGCAGAATAGCTGCCTTGGAACAGAGCTGTAGGGGTTCTCTGATGTTTTACGGTGTTAGTACCCTGTGGCTTTGGTACTAGAGATTATGGTGGATGACGCGAAGACATTGGGCCGACACTGGCGTTATCTCGCTGATCGTACAGTAATCTGTACGATCGTGTTTGTCATATTTGTATGCAAAATTGTTCCACATCTATCCCTTTGGGGAAACATCGGGCCTGAGCCTTTCGAGATTCCGTACACCACGAATGGGCAACACCGCAAATGTGCCGATGCTGCCTGCCTAGATCGGCTCTGGCTTTCTATTTCTCCCCTGTCCCAGCTCCAGCATGATCCATTCGTAGACAGCCCACTGGACCGCGTTGACGACGAAGGCCCTCACGCTACACACGGTCAGCCCGCGGAAGAAAACCCGCAAGCCGCCCTCCCTATACGCGTCCCTGGCGACATCAACAGCCCCCAGCCGTTTCCGGCGCCGCTGCCCACCACTACTCAGCAACGGCGCCGCCGCCGCCGTCGCATCATCGAGAGCCTGCGTCTGCACGCGCGTCTTGATCACATCGAGCGGGAACACGCTCGCCCACGTGACCACGCCCGCGAGCCCGCCACAGAGCAGCACCTTGGCGGCCTCCACCTGCTTTTCCTGCTGCTGCTTCTGCCCCTGCCCCTGCCCCTGCCCCCAGGTCTCCTCCGCCCACCGGCTGCTCAGCTCGTACGCCCAGAAGTAGAAGCCGTACCCGATGCCGTCGCGCAGCGCGGTGACGACGCCGCCACGGTACAGGCCCCGCACGCCCTCGGCGCGCAGGACCTGGCGCGCGACGGCCCAGCTGCTGATGCCGCCGCCGCCGCCGCCGCTGCTGCTGCTGCTGCTACTCGCGGAGGATGCCGAGGCCGAGATCTGCGCTCGGCACTTGATCAGCTCCGTCGGCGCGCTCACGACCCAGGTCGCGAGGCCGCCTATGGCGCCCGCGAGCCAGGTCCTCCAGGCAGCGTTGTTGTCGTTGTCAGGGGTGGTGGGTGTGCCGCCGCCGTTTAGCGCTGCCAGGCTTCGATTGTAGGAGACGAAGAGGAGGGCGTTCAGGGCGCCGTAGCCGAGTACGGGGGCCGCGACGCCGGCTACGAGGGCGGACTTGTGGCGCGTGAATTGGTGGAAGTAGGAGAAGGTTGTCGGGGTTTGTGTGGGCAGGGAAGAGGAGGCAGAGGAGGAAGGGGAAGAGGAGGCAGAGGAGGAAGAGGAAGAGGGGGAGTGCGCTTGTAGGCGCACTTTCAACAGGTCCAGGGGATTCCCGATCAGGATTCCCACGGCACCGCTTATGTAACCCGCCCAGAAGTCGGCGGACATGGCGATGCTTAGACCGGGTCACCTGGGATATGATATACTCTTTGATAACCTATAGACCTATGTCATCCCCTGCCCCTCGATACCTTATCTGGAGTAAGGGGTGACATAGACGATAGGTAAGAGCAACGATTTAGCACAATTACCCCCAAAAAAGGCCGAGTTCTCATGTGTTTAGCATAACTCATAACAAGACATAAAGGTCTACAAACCGCTCGGGTGAGAAAATGACGCTTCGTATTCAGGGGCCGTCCTGTTAACAGGTGAGACCCCGCCATGGTAAGGTTAGTGAGCGCGGGGTTCAGAATCAAGTTCGGCCGGAGTGGATCTGATCTTGAGCTTGAATCGACTACGAAGTATCCACCGCAATACCGGACAGACGGATAGCCCATCGGGCCTATCAATAGGTATTTTTCTTGTGATCAACTTGCAAGTGTAGATGGTGCCATTTCTGATGTCCAATAGGTAGGTAGGTTATACCTATCTGGTTAATATTCTGTCAAACACGAGTTGTTTTCTTGCCAAGCGCTGGTGGTGGGGCTCTTCAGGCATTGAACCCAAATTGAGCTGAGTCACCAAATCGCGCTCACGTGACTTGGTGTCAATTCCCCGCCAAACCACGTCGCGACGCGCCTTCCTACGTCAACAAAGTGTTTAATGGGTTTTCGAGTCCTTGAGCTAGTGGCGAACGCGAATTTCTATCCTTCTCTTTCTTGCCGTATACCTTGAACTGTTACGAGGAGAAACGTGTTGACTAGGGCATTGGGCAAGCAGAATGTACTTACGATTGTGTTCCTTATAAATGCTCGATCTTTGTCGCTAACGTGACGTACAGGGCGACTCCATCGACCCCGTTGGCGAAGCCAAACAACACTCCGGGAAAGCGCCTGTATTCCGGCAAGTCCATCGACCAATTGCACAAACCGTTCAAATGCCCAGGTTCGGCGACGAGGACTCCAGCGGCCGATCGCCCTGTCCGAAAGCGAAGAAAAGTCGATTACAAAGGCGCGGGCGGCGATGATGGGGATGACAAGCCTTACAGCAATGCCGATCGCTTAGCTCTAGCAACTCGAGACGTCAACCGATTCCCTGTGTTCCAAGCCAAGGATAAGGACAAGGTTTTTAGGAAAGCTTTCTCTATTCCTTTCACCAACAAGAATAACGGGAGCTACAATCCGAACCGCCCACCTCCTACGCTGGGCCTGAGACAAGGTGCAGTCTTCGTGGCGAAGCCTCTACATGATCCGAGCGGGGAGTTCGCGATCGTGCTTTACGATCCCACCGTTGATGATAAACCGACGGAGCCAGAAAAGCCGGAGGAGATTGCGGCCAAGGGGGAATCCGAGTCCAAGCTAGACGAGCCCCTTGTTCATAAGAGCTTAGCCGAGATTCTAGGTATTAAAAAGAAGGTCGAGGGAGAGCATCCGAGAGTACCCGTTGTCATCGATCCGAGGCTCACCAAAGTGTTGCGGCCACATCAGATCGAAGGTGTCAAGTTCATGTACCGATGTACCACTGGCATGGTCGATCCCATGGCCAATGGCTGCATCATGGCCGACGAAATGGGTCTAGGAAAGACGCTGCAGTGCATCACGCTTCTATGGACCCTGCTTAAACAATCGCCAGACGCTGGCAAGACAGCAATCCAAAAGGCCATTGTTGCTTGTCCATCCAGTCTGGTCCGCAACTGGGCTAATGAGCTGACCAAGTGGCTTGGCGCTGACGCCATCACGCCCTTCGCGATCGATGGCAAGGCGTCCAAAGAGGAGTTGATTCGACAACTGCGACAGTGGTCAATTTCATCCGGTCGTGCAGTCACCCGGCCAGTGATTATAGTCTCTTATGAGACGCTTCGGCTATATACCGATGAGCTCAAGGATACTCAAATCGGCCTTATGCTCTGTGACGAAGGTCACCGATTGAAGAATGGAGATAGCAGGACGTTTACAGCCCTGAACAGTCTCAAGGTGACTCGAAGGGTCATTCTGTCTGGCACGCCAATTCAAAACGACCTTACCGAGTACTTCTCGCTTATCAGCTTCGCCAATCCCGGCCTACTGGGCAATCGACTCGAATTTCGGAAGCGGTTTGAGTTGCCCATTTTGAGAGGTCGGGACGCCGATGCCAGCGAAAATGACCGCAAGAAGGGAGATGAGTGTCTCACTGAGCTACTAGGTATCGTCAACAAGTTTATTATCCGGCGCACAAACGACATCCTGTCAAAGTATCTCCCCGTCAAGTACGAGCATGTCGTGTTCTGCAACCTTGCCCCGTTCCAATTGGGCCTGTACAAATACTTCATCAAGAGCCCGGATATCCAAGCACTATTGCGCGGTAAAGGTAGCCAGCCGCTGAAGGCCATCGGCATACTGAAGAAGCTATGCAATCACCCAGACCTACTCAGTCTCTCGGAAGACCTCCCGGGGTGTGAGAATGTCTGGCCTGAGGATTACGTGCCAAAGGAAGCCCGTGGCCGCGACCGAGACGTCAAACCTTGGTACTCGGGCAAGATGCGAGTGCTCGACCGCATGCTCGCACGCATCCGCCAGGACACGAATGACAAGATCGTGCTCATTAGCAACTATACCTCGACGCTCAGCCTCTTTGAACAGCTATGTCGGCACCGGGGTTACGGCTGCCTACGACTCGATGGCACGATGCAGGTCAACAAGCGGCAGAAGCTCGTCGACAAGTTCAACGATCCGGACGGAAGCGAGTTCGTGTTCCTGCTTTCCAGCAAGGCCGGCGGCTGCGGTCTCAACCTCATCGGCGCCAACCGCCTGGTCCTCTTCGACCCGGACTGGAACCCGGCCGCGGACCAGCAGGCCCTCGCGCGCGTCTGGCGCGACGGGCAGAAGAAGGACTGCTTCGTGTACCGCTTCATCGCGACCGGCACCATCGAGGAGAAGATCTTCCAGCGCCAGAGCCACAAGCAGTCGCTGTCGTCGTGCGTCGTCGACTCGGCCGAGGACGTCGAGCGCCACTTCTCGCTCGACAGCCTGCGCGAGCTGTTCCAGTACCGCGGAGACACGCTCAGCGACACCCACGAGACGTTCAAGTGCAAGCGGTGCAAGCCCGACGGCAGGCAGTTCATCAAGGCCCCCGCTATGCTGTACGGTGATACTAGCACCTGGAACCACTTCTCCAGGGAGTCGTTGAAGTCGATCCAGGACCTGTTGCTGCGCCAGGAGACCGAGGAGGAAGAGGTGTCTGCTGTGTTCCAGTATATTTCGCATTAAGGTGGTCGCTTTTGCAGTTAGAGGAAACGGGGGTTAGACATGATGACATGGCGTCTGGCTTATGAGACGACCCGCAACACGGGTTTTATGATATTTGCAAATGGCGTTGGGTGCTTGGCTGTGTGCTTTTTGAGGCTTTTAGCATGGCGTATTATATATAAGGGTTTCACGAAATGGGCTCAACATCTGACATATTGCCAGAAGTTCTCTGTTCCTTGATACTTGTGATTGTTTCCTCCGCTTAGAAGGCCAGACCTTCACGAGATTCCGTTCATGTGAAGCCCCTTTCTCTTCCTGCCCTGTTGTTCTAATATACTATTCCAACACCAAGGAAACCATCTATTACTCTTATGAGAGAACAAGATGACCAGCATCTTTGAAATCTGGCTGTGATTCTCCTTCCTAAGTAAAATACCACCAGCGAACAAAAGTGCTACAGGCTGAAACCTAGAAGATGACATGGCTATGGTGTGACTGGAGTAATACGAGGGTCTTCGTCTGACTGTATCATCATACAAACCACGTGCGACTGATTAGGGGGCACTCTGCGTACGTTTACACAAAGAGACGTCAAAGCAAACACCATCAACCCTACTGACTACGGGGCAGTAGGCCTCGATGACTACTATCAGATGATGTATACATAGCACTCCGAGTCATCGGTGAATCGTGCAAAGATGTACCCCTCGTCACACTCCAGCGAGCACTGTCCGCCAGGTCGCTGCGACGATGTGTGCGTCGGTAGGACCTCTTGAATTGTGATGTTTGTTGTTCCTGCCCAGGGACGTTGTTCATGGCTTTTTTCTTTTTTTTCTTTTTTAGCCATGCGTGCCCCTGTGCTGTGCTGTCTGTCCATCAACGTGCCATGTTCGACCTTGACCTCTGAGGGCACATTCTTTTCGAAGAAAGCGTACCTGGCACCATACACTCACTCCTCAAAGCTCCCACATACGTTTCCAATACGCAGACGCATAGGCGAAATCTTCGTAAGGCAGTCTTGAGGGCATCTGCTCTGGCAACCATTTACGCAAGCCAGCCAGCCAGCCAGCCAGCCAATGAATCCACTGTCACTGTTACAACCCACCATGGCACCCAACCGCTCCTCCCGCAGGGCCAACGACACCTACAGCAACCTCGTGGCATCCAGCCGGGTCCCCAACGCCAATCCCTACACCTACACCAACCCCAACGTCCCTAGAGCCCCATCCGCCACCTCACGCACCACCACCACCACCACCCCCGCCGGCCCAGCACGTGGGGGGGGGGGCTAGGATTAAGCAGTTTGTATCGGAATAGTGTTGTAGTATACTCATACGGACACGCAACTAAAAATAGCTCATGGTAGCTAGAACTGAGTTGTTAGAGGCTAGAAATACACATACTGTTTCTAGAAAAGGAGCGGAAAATGGAGGAAGATGAAAAATACCAGTTCACGAAAACCAACCCACAAATATTACAACCCATCTTTACAGTTCTATTCTATTCTCATTAATGGATGGGAAGGCTCCCCTACAAGACGATCCGCACCATTGCGGCTTGTAGAGTTCTCGGGGAACACGAAGATAAATCACGAAAGCAATAAACCATCAACGACACACACCCTTTCGGAACCATCATCCCCTAATCGTACCCCTCTCAGCCGAAACCTTGCTTGGGTCGACACCAGTACCTAGCTGCCTATTTATGCGAAAGCGTCTCCGGGTTATGCGCGACGGCGTGTCCATGCTGGTCCTCGAAGAGCACCTACACATACACGTTACGCAGCCGTCAGCCCAGCCGCCTCCTCTTACCGTGCCACACACATATTGATACAGCACTGTGATGGATTTGATACCAAAGAGGAGAGAGGAAGCTATTGTTAACGGGAAAGTGGTTTTATGTACTGACTGACTGACCTTCGGCGGGTTCTTGACGTCCTCTTCCTCCGCCTCGGCCGCCGACGTGACGACCCTGTCGACCTGTCCCTCGCGCTTGCCGCCGCGGATCTTGGTGCCAACGGTGTCGCCCTCGTGGATTGGCTCGCCGTTCTCGTCCTTGACTTCACGAGGCATTGTTTCAATGACCCGGGGGTGTTGAATACAAGTCGGGTTAGGTTGACGACGAACAGAAATGTACCTAGGTGACTTTCATTACCTAGTCTGTGTGTATGACAGACACTATGCTGCACTTTATGTGTATAGTTGAGGGTATATCAGGCTAGTTGATCTGGTGGTTTGATTTTGGAAACGTTGTTGAAAGCTGAGTTACGCCTTATATACCTGGTAGCTGCCTAGATAACGACTTGGTTGACAGGAGTTGACGTCATTAAATCGTCAGGTCTGCAGCAACTGACCGGGAATCAGGATCGCACGGTATGCGCAAACCACAGAAGGCCTGTAATCGAAGATCTATAACCAAGACGGTTATGCTAGGTTAGGTACTTCTGTCATTTTCTTGGGCGAACAACTCGGCATGATCGTCTTAACCCTCCGACTAACTTGAGTCAAGAGTCGAGATCCACTTCCTAGTGCTTGACCAAGTAACTACCTTAGGTATATCGAAAACTATATGAATAGGAATATTGATATATTTAGATGGGAAATGTAATAATACTTCCTTTTCTCAAACCTCTGATTCTACGTCTTTGTGCCCACAGAAAATGTATTATACACAGTCATGTTTGAACAACATCACGCCAGCAGGGACTTCAGATCAGGTTAAGAAACCGTCGCTTACTAGGTATTCCAGACACATGCTGAATGGATTCTTTGTTCACGTTATTAATATCTAAAACTAATCATACCCTCCATAATGTATTTATATAACCTACACATTTTCTTCGATCCCCTGTTCAGACGTCTCAACCTATGTATTCCCCAAGTCACTTCCGTGCCGAAGTGGATCATCTTTCCCAGAGCCTACCTAACGTAGGTAGCCCTATACGCAGCATACCCACGCTTGTTCCAGCTTATTATAGGCAATGGTACTCCGAGCTCTGAGCAGAATTCATGAATTATTTGGGAAGACAACGCAATGCATCTATTGACAGAGATAGATGGGTTCGTGATCTCGTCATAATAGTAACCTCCCTTCCCCATCTAACTTATTCATCCCCTTCGCCTACCTTTTAAGGGTTCAGCCCACGCCGGCCAGCCACCAACACGATATGCCTAGATATCAGGATCTATCCCATCATTTTAGCCCCTGCTTTATATTCCTGGCCTGACATGGTAACACACACATATCTCCCTCATCCTCTGCTCTAATCTCTTCTCTTTCTCCCTCCTCCCCCTCGCTCTAGATGGTGAGCTTACCACCATCAGTAAAAACGCTGTGCTATGTAACCTACATAATTCCTTCATACATCCACGCACCTATAGATAGTCCGATCGTTATCCTTTTAGCGATATCCTTCTCCCATACCGCATAGGCTCCTCTGCCTTACTTGGATCTGGTCTCTGTCTCGCCCCCCTCTCTCTCCCTTCTGGTGTAGGTTTGGGCGCGTGTATGCCCTGTACCACGTCCGGCCATCTACCTATCTCGACCCAGGCAGCCACGCCAAGCGCCTCAATGTGATAGACACACCCGGTTTGGCCTAGCTCCGTCACGTCACGCCACGCCAACACAACGACCATCTGTTCGCCCATTCTATTTGTTATTGAATATTTACTTCCCATTCGACGGGGAAAGGTGGTATCATGAGTAGTAAGAGGAAGAAGGAAGAAGAAAATAAGTGGTGTATGGCTCCCATCGGTTACATGACAATCTGCGAAATACTAGTTAGTACGTGTACATTCTCAAGCTGATGGTATAAATGGATAGGAAAAAGAAAAAAAACATACGCAGTCGCTATCCTGCTTCACCTTCGGAACCCCCATCTCGTCGAACGTGGCCGGGCCCTTGGGGGGCTTCGGCTTGGTGGATTCCGCGGGCGCCGAGTACGTGCTGCTGGGCGCCGGGCTCGCCACGCCGCCCGGTGGTCGGGGGGCCTGTTGCGAGGGCGGCGCGCTGGACCGGCCCGGCTGGTCCGCGAGGCTCGGGCCGTCCGTCAGCTGGACGCCCTGTGTCCGCCCAACGACACCGCCGCTTGCCATTCTCTGGCCGCCGGGGCCTCCCTGGGGCAGCCCCTGCACCGGCGGCGGGATGGAATTGACGCGGGGTCCGAGACCGCCGCTCATGGTTGGCGAGTTGGGTCCCGGGCCAACGGGCATTCGGCCGCCGCCGCCGCCGCCGTACTGATCGTACGGAGCTGACGAGATGCGGGCACCGGGGGGGTGAGGCGTCGGCATCGACGAGCCTCCCGGCCCGTACCCTTGCGCTGGGAATTGTCCTGGTGGCGGACCTGGTCGCGCGGGGCCTTGTTTTGTGAGTCGATTCGGCGCGGGACTGTTATAGCCGGCTGGGCCTCCGGAATAGAGTCGTTGGTCGTAGCCGGACGAGCCCGGTCGTTGATCGAACTGTCCCGTAACTGGACGGGCGTCCGGTCGTCTTCGTCCAGGGCTAGGTTGCCGGTAGTTACCTGGCCCCTGCGGTTGCCAGCTTGTAGAGACCGGGCGGCCACGGTTCGGATCTGGGCCAGCGCCAGGGATTGGGAGCTGACCTGCGGATGGAGACGGCCGAGCACCAGGGCCAGGACCAGGCCCCGTACGGATGCCGAACCCATTCCCTGGGCGCTCCGCAGAGGAGCGGATGCCCGGGTTGTAATGTGGGGAAAGTGGTAGCCTTGGGCCCGCCATATCATCTTCAGGGTAGGGTGCTGTAGACTTGGGTCTTAGCGCTAGATTCGGTGGTCTATCGTCCTCCGGATACGGAGCTGCTGATTTCGGCCGATCCGGGAGGTTGACGGTGAAGGCAGGTGGCCTGTTGTTGGCTGCAGCAGCGCGTGACGGGTCCGGCATGTCAGCCTGGTCAAAGTTCTGTACCCTGGGAGAAGGACGGGGGGATGCCCTAGGTGAGTTTTGGTCTTCTGTCACTGCCGGCATTGGCTTGCCCATTTGCTTGAATCGTTCTGGCCGCTGGCCTCGCTGTGAGCCATGGGTCGACTTGATCCTAGTTAATGCTGTCGTCTCGTGGTCCGTCTTTGACAGAGTCTGAGAGTGTGAAAGCCCCTCTAATCGCCCTATGGCATCTTTATTACCGTGCTCGGCCGCTAGCTCATACCACCTTCGGGCTTCCCGCAGGTCTTTTTCAACCGATATTCCAATTTCATGGTAGTAGCCCATCGCAAACTCCCCTGTCGGCAATTTTGCCTTGGCCGCAAGCTGGGCATATTTGAAAGCGAGCTGCTCGTTCTTAGCGAAAGTCCCCTCGTATCCAAATAAGAACCACCTGCTAACGCCCAGGCATGCCTCAGGCTGGCCTTGTTTGGCGGCTAGGCCATAGTAGTGCAACGACAGTGCCGGGTCAAAGTCGCAGCCAAGTTGACACAGCTCGTATGCCTGGCCCATCTTTAATTGCGCCTTTGCAAACCCTAGATATGCAGCCTTTTCGATGTATTGCCGCGCAACAGCAACATCATAGGCTAGTAAGCCATCGGGTATGGCGATGTCTGGCAAGTCTCTCGCTATGAGCATGCCATAGACGAAAGCCCCCTGAGGCGCATCCTCATCGGCTGACTCAGCGGCCTCATGTATCAAGTCCAAGCCTCGCGGGATATCTACTTTCTGACCTCGTTGGCCCATAAGACTGACCATACCCAGGCGATATGAGGCTGCCGAGTCCTTTGCGGCCAAGCCCGAGTGGTAATGGAACATGGCCTTCTCGAAATCGTTCGAGTTCTCGTAGAGCATGCCGATCCGATAGTCGGCACGACCCCAGCCGCCCTTGGCGGCGGACAAGTAGCAGGTGTACGCCTCTTTTTTGTCCTGACGCCTGCCGAACTTGCCAAACTCCAGCCACTTACCCCTGATGAACAGGGCTTCGGGATGGCCCTGGTCCGCGAGGAAGTTGATGATTCTGATGGCATCAATCCGTAGGTCATGTTCGATCTTTGGGGTCGCGGGCCTCGACATCAGCTCTCGATCGCTCAATCCGCGCGTCGCCTCCTCTTCCCGCATAGCAGCCTCGGCAGCAATCTCGACAAAGGCAAGAACGTCGCGAGCCCAGCAGATCTGCATATTCGGGTCATTGGAATGGAGGACGTGATGTCGGCTTTCGAGAAGCACCGTCTCCTTCTCCTCGTCGCTAGGCGGTATATGTTCCCCCTGGACCTGGGGGAATGGGGAGAAGGAGGGCATGTCGCGCATATCTTTGAGATTCTTCTCGAACTGCGAGTTGGTGTTCTGGGGCTCTTTGAAGGGGTCGTAGCCAATTCCACCGAGGCTGGTGGCGGGGCTGTAGTCGGCGCTCTTCTGGTATTGCTGCCCAAAGCCTCCAAATCGTGCGCTCGCCATGTTGGATGCGGAGGGTTGTTGCGGAGCTGGTGTAGTTCCACTTCTCGGATCGGCTGATGATGTGGCTTCGCGTTCCATGCGCTGGAGGTCCTGTTGCATGTTCTCAGGGACTTCTGGCATTACCCTACACAACAACCAACAGGCGGCGACGGTCAGCCACAGCACCCAATAGAACAGAACAGGTGACCATTTCGTTTTGCGGTCGAGAGAGCGGGAGAGGGAGGGGTGGGGTTTCTCAGAACAGGCCGAGAGTAAAATGAAGGTGAACTCACCGTTGTGGTGCTGGAGCGACTACTTCGGGCATGTAGTAGTCATCGTCGCCGGGGTAGAAGGTTGCTCCAAAGCCGGGCATGGTCGAGGTAATAATGGGAATCTCTCAACTGGCGATGCGCTGCATAAATTGGCAAAATCAGTCTGGTCAGCACCGAAGCTCCGGCACCAATAGTCAACCCCCGTCCGGCAATATAGTACGGTCCAGCGTAATGAAGGATGGATGGGCTGTGGCGGGGCCTTCTTTTTTTGGGTGCGGGCAGGCGTCTCTCCCACTCTTACTTCGTACAGATCTGTACTGCTACTGCAAAGCTGCCTGGCCAGGCCTTCAGCTACCTAGGGTTGTTAGACTCTTTTCGCCTGCGGGCGCGGGCTACTTCAATCAAGGTTGTCTCCGTCCTGTCTCCTGCAGCTGGCTGGACAAGGGTCGGATTGGCTGGCGTTTACGGTAGTACGTATGGCAGACGATACCGTGGGTAGATTTGGCTGGTGTCGCAAATGGTCGCAAATGGTCGCAGATGGTCTCAGGCTTTATTCTCCGTTTTCCGTGTTCGGCGATTGGAAGACAAGTCGTTGTCTTTCTGTATGTCTCAGGCGTTCTTTAATAAGGTTGTTCCGAGTCGTTTCTAGTCGCTGTACTGTGGTACATGTAGATAAGGTTGGTCTAAGCCCCTTGACTCGCTGCAGCATTCAGGTGTCGTGTCCTAGCAGTCTGGTAGTTAGGAGGTATGTACAGTATCGTTACCTGACCACTTACCAACCCAGTACGCGCATAGAAACTGGAGGTCGCCAACCCGCCGCCACGCCCGCCGCGCACTGCCGCACCATCTATCTGGGCATAGCCCTTTGTCATGGATAGAAATGTGGAGTGTCTTACGTAGCCTAGTGATATTAGCGGTACATCATCCGTCGTCTAGGTCGATGCACGGTACATGGGACATACCGTGAGAGAAAGACGAGTCCTCGGAGGGCGGGCATGGCTGGCATGGCGCAATGACAGAAATGGATGGATGGGCGTAATTGGATCAGTGACAATAATTCATTCCAGGTTCAACTGCTAGGCTGCTAGGCCCATCAACCACAGAAGATGGACAATCGCATTTACGCAGTCTGGCCGTGCGTAGTTCATACATATCTACGTACATACCTCTATGTACTCACGACTTACATGTACTTAACTATCGACACAGTTATGCACATATTTTGGATGGCTTAGGTAGCGAATGATGTGCCTTCGGATGGACGACACATGTAGCGTCCTGTCCGTCTCATTTGACGGACCGCTAGGGGTGTTGGGTGCTCTACTGCAGGTCACGGATAAGCCCATGCAAGCCCCTTGGGTTTGGGCGTTTGGGAATGCTGCATGGTGGTTTGTGACGGCATGGCCCAAGGTACATGGAATTTGATAGGTACTGGGTTATGTATGTAGCAGTCTAGGGACTTCATAACCCTCCCCTTGTCCTAACCTAACCTCTGCCAGAAAAGCTGGGAACTCTTAAGCTTTTTCTTTTCAGGGTCCACGGCCTCTCGTACCTCGCAAACCTGTAGCGTTCCTGCATGATCGACTAACTAAGGGATTGCACATGTATTTTCGGACAGTCGAAGGATGGTCCCGCCGAACTATGTAAATATGGGGTAGAAGAAGGTCGATAACGTCCACCAGGCCAAACCTACCTAGCAGTCTGGCCGTATCTAGTGAGGGATAGTGGGAATAAGCTTTTAGGAATATTACTTCGTACAATATGCCATAATACAACTAATCTAGTAAGATTCTATAGGATACATAAGCGAAATGAGGTTCGGACATTCCAGACTGATTCTGTATGAACCGTCTGCTAGCATGGACAGATAGTGAAGTCCGGTCATGCTTAACAGACTAGGTAGACGCAGGGTCCCGGATAGTTAGCGTTCACAGCCACATTTTGCTACTATTTCAGAGCACAGCACACCACTACTTACAATCCTTCCCCTATATGTGCAGACGACTCCGGCCGCAGTCCCGATTTCCAGACTAATCCGCGGAACGAATTCGGTGGTAGGATTTTTATTGATTCCCTTCTATATTGAACGTGGATACATGGTTATCGCAATTCACGGAAGGCTTTCTTAAGAGCTCTTCGAGTTTTTGTGGCGCTGACCAGGCAAAAAAAAATACCCAAGCCAGACTGCAACGTGGCTGTGTGGATGCTTCCATCCCGCGCGGTGTACAACACATACTATTTACTATGTACGAGTACCCAACAAAGTAATTCCTTCCCGGGACACCTTCTTAGCGAAGATCGACCGGAGGCTATTAAAAAACAAGTGAGACTGGCATATTCAATTTTCGTAAACGGCGAGGTCCTGCTTTCACACCTTACCTTGGGAACTGGCAATATAATATGTAAGTGCCTGACTTCGCGCCATGTGTGGCATCAAAGGACCGAATATGCAACATGAAGGTAGTAAGATGCTGTGTTCTGAATAAGGAGTGTAGGACCTGATACTACATAGACAGAGTTGGTTTAGGGAAGGCAACCCTTCAACACATTTGTGGATGACACCTCGTGGACAGAGGTAAGTGGTCAACTGACAAGCCTGCAGCGCAAACTATAAGCTTCCGCATCTGTAGAGACGCGACGAAACGTATCAGCTGGGGATTATCGGTGAGACGGATAGAAGGAAAAAGAAATTGAGCTGTTTGATGCTGTGACTTGCAAAAGGTCTCGTCTGTATGCAATTTCGTGATATGTGCTTCGTCGAAAGAGAAACATGAAAGGGACATCATCGTCATCGTCAAAGACCGCGCTAGGCACACCAGCCACAAACGTTCTGGAGAGCTTAAGCCACCTGTGGCACAAGAATCGGCCCAAGCTCAAGCCCAAACGACGACCTAGGAGTGGGTCCTCCGTCTTCTCGTTCGTCAGCCTTTCAGCCTGCTGCTTGCCCTGGCGTGCCAAACGACCAAGCCCGCCATCACCCATCCCGCGCCCACGACCAGCACCGGCAATCGTAAGCCAACGCTCCTCCCAGCCACAAGTAGAAGCCGAAAGAAAAAGAACTGTACCCTCCACGCCCTCTCCGCCTCCATCGACCACATCTGCTGGGGAAGCAGAAAAAGAAGAAGAAGAGGAGACCACCATCATCCCAACCGCCGCCGCACCACCACCCCAGCCCGAACCCGAACCCGCCACCACCATGGCCGAGCGAACGCTGCAACAGATCATCAACCAGCTGAAGTCGAACCCAGGGGCGCCGTACCGCGAGGCATCCACGCTCCTCTCCAAGGCCAAGCTCGCGCTGCTGCAGCTCGGCGCGGCCACGCCCTCCGCCGGCGCCTCGGCCGCGCACCTGGCCCTGGCCCGCGAGGTGTACGAGCAGGGGGCGCTGTTCAGCATCCGGGCGCGCAGCCCCGAGGCCTTCACGCGGTACGTGGCGCAGCTGGCGCCGTTCTACGAGCTCGCGGCGCCCGCCGGCGGCGGGTCCGACGACGACGAGCAGCAGCAGCAGCAGCGGAACAAGGTCACGGGCCTGTACCTGCTGCTGCTGCTGACGCAGGGCCGGTACGCCGAGTTCCACTCGGAGCTCGAGGCGCTCGGCGTGCGCGAGGGCCACCACGCCGGCGGCTTCGGCTCCGGCGGCGCCGCCGCCATCGAGACCGACCGCTTCCTCGGCTACCCCGTCAAGCTCGAGCGCTGGCTCATGGAGGGCAGCTACGACCGCGTGTGGAAGGCCATGAAGAGCCGCGAGGTGCCCAGTGAGGAATACGGCGTGTTTTCTGAGGTACGGACTTGCTTGCCTAGCAATCATATATCATATAATCATCTACTCATCTCGACTCCCACCCCCTCCCCCTCCCCCTCCCCTCTTCCCCATCTCCAACCCAACTCCGACCGACCTTTCCTATCCCTCTCTCTATATGAACGAATGAATGAACTAACATCTCGATCACTTTCCCACCACCAACAGATCCTGACCTCACAGATCCGCTCCGAGATCGCGTCCAGCAGCGAGCGCGCGTACCCGTCGCTGCCGCTGAGCAGCACCAAGTCGCTGCTCTTCCTCGACTCCGAGGGCGCCGTCATCGAGTTCGCCGAGTCGCGCGGCTGGCCCATCCGCGACGGCCACATATACTTCCCGTCCGCCGCTGCCGCCGCCGCCGCCGAGGGTGAGAACGGCGAGGCCGCCAGCGGCGAGAAGGAGATCAGCCAGATGGTCATCGAGAACACGCTAGGGTACGCGCGAGAGCTTGAGACGATCGTCTAAGTTTCCTCTCCGTCTCGTCTCATCTTGGTCTGTCTTGTTGGATGTGTGGCCTTCGAGTCTTCTCTACCCTGTTCTAGCCGTAGAAGGGTAGACACGTTTACGATGGCTAGCTAGAGCGTATGGACTTACGGGACGGATGAAATGGAACGGTACTTCTCGATGATGAGACACTAGGGCTGGCGAATGGGGAAGATATTCCTCCCAGTCGCTTGATCAGTCGCTGAACTGGTCAGGTGCAGGGAGTAAGGGGAAGGTTTTAATAAGGCGAGAGAGAATAACATGAGAAACGGACCAAGTCAGTCACCTACCTACTTGAGCCCCTATAGGAAATGGGTCAGGCAGGCAGGTAGGCAGGCTTGCTTATGTGTACGAATACGGACACCAAAAATCACGCATCGTTAGAGCAGACACACACTAGAGCACGCTGGCGCTGAAGGGGGGAAATCGTTAAAGAAATCGAGATTCTTTTTCAAGCAGTCATCACAACTCGCACCAAGAGCCCGTTCTAGTCTCCTTAAGAACATTGCACATAGTAGTGGCACTGTGGAACTATGCCAAAGCCTATTGTATGCTCATATCAACAATGATGGTTAGCGTAAGAGGCAGAACCTTGTGAAGAGGTATCGTCACCACATCTATTCCGTGTACTAGGAACTATTCATTCATATCAGACATAGACTATGGCAGATAGGCAGGATTGGTTCTGACAACTCCCCTCCTCTCCAACCCAGGCTTTCTGCCTGGTTAGACTATCATCATGTCATCTTTTTTGGGAAAGAAAACTACTTTACCCCGCCCGGCAAGCGGTTCTTTTTTTACAACCAAGTCCAACCATCCAGTCGTCGACAGCGTCAGTTTCTTCAACACGTACATACTCAACAGATTCATCTGTGTACTTAGATGAACAGTTTCAGCCCACTGCCATGCTTGCCCACCTCGCACACCTCGCAGACGGTACAGACGGTGCCCTTGTACTTGCTGTGGTACTTGGACCCATCAAAGGCGCATTCCTCATAGGCTGTGCCACTGTAGATGGGCGTGTGGCTGGCGGCACATATCTCGAACTCGGCGAACTGGTCGTACTCGATTTCGACGGCATCATGAGGATTGCGCTCACACTGCGCTTTGATCTTCTTGGCCTATAAACAAAGTTAGCCATACCTGAGTACAAATAATATATACCAATGTTTCATCTGGGGACGGCTTACAGTCTCGAGGATTCTGCTAGCACCGCCATTGGCTAAGATACGGTTTGCAAAGCTCAATGCCGTGCTATAGTTCCTACTTCTTGAAGCCAAATTCATAGCATTCAATAACGCGAGTTGCCGATGAGGAACCTCAATCTTGGGAATTGTGAAGTACGCCGACAGCTCAAGGCTTCGCTTCTGGAGCTCGGGGTTACCGTTCACAACATCTGGGGTCCCTAACCTCCTTCGTGCAAGCTCAATCGACATGGCGGTTGCATATTCGCTTGCTGAGGAAATAAGCTTCTTGGCCTCTGCCACCTCGCTCTCGCTCGAGACGGCATTCGCAAGCATTGCATGCAGGATACCCTTGAAGATTCTTACACCGTCCTCGAGCTTGTTTGCCTTCATGGTGTCATAGCCCTTATGGAGGTCATTCGTAGCGAGGTATTCGAGGTCTCGTGGAATGATAGGAAGAACCTTCCTAGGATCTGTCTCATCCAAAGTTCGGCGCACATAGTTGATTAAAGGTGGCAAACCGGCAGATGCGGGAAGGTATGTCTTCGTTGCCGAGTATATCTCCATGAACCGTGGCTTGAGCGGTGCGAAGTTGACAGCTCCGACCTGCCGGTTTAGAAGGTTCATTGCAGACTCGAACGAGCCCGCGGCGATGTGATCCGCGGCCAGTGGTGAATTCCGAGCCCACAAATCGGCCTCGCTACTACCAGCACCTCCAGCATCAGTACTCTCGACGTTGACGAAATCACTGTCGGCTTCCGGCACAATATCCTCACCCATGTCCCACCCAGCAGCGTCCTCATCGTCATCGGCTTCCAAAACACCATTGCGCTTGGCCACAACTTCTTCATCGCCTGCCTCGTCCAACCCAAATTCGTTGGTAGCTGCTGCAGGTTCGTCTTCAAGACTCATGCCTTCTAGCTGGCCGGCAAGAGCCTTCTCAAAGAACGACTGTGAAGTTGCCTTGGTGGGCCAATTAGCCTTGTAAGTCGATACCACCGGCTTTGGCGGAGAAAGAGTCTCCCCAAATTTCGGCATAGTTAGTTGGTCTTCCGTGACGCCGGTAGCCTCCAAGATCGACTGGCACTCTTCATCAAGGCCATGGGCCTTAGCAGTCATGTAGGCCAAAGGATCTATAGGCCCGTCAGTATCGGTTGACGCGCCACCAACCAGAAGTGTTACTCACATAGATCAATCTCCTTGAACATCTGTATCCTATCCTCGACCTCACCCAAGTATAGCGCATTCTGGAACCTCGCAGTGAAATCGCCCCGGTGCTCGGCAATTTTGGCCATTCTTGCCAGTTTCGAGTGGTCACCGGTCGAGAGATACAGGAACGACAGCTTGTCAAACTGCTTCAGTTTTTGGTAGCACATCTCAACAACCTGGTGATTGCCATGCGCCAAGGCCTCAGTTCCCAGTCTTGTCCAAAGCTTGGGTCGGTCCAGTTCCTTGGCCATCTCCACGGCCACATCTAAATTACCACATTCAATGGCGAGTTCAAAACGAGTCGTGGGGTCTTGCACGAATTGCAACGCAATCTCGGGGTACCCTTTCTTCTGGAGGTAGGAGATGATAGACTGGCCAACCAAACTCGAGGTCCGTATAATGTGTAACATTTCTTCGTAGTTGCGCTTCACTAAAGATAGTTTGAAGCGGTACTCAGTTGGATCAATATGTAGGACCTTGGGTTTGGCAGCACGATCCAGGCAGTAAACGTTCCGTCCCTTGACCCTTACAAGGTATACCGTCTGGTCGAGAGTCCTAACAATGCCATTGTCGCCATTCATGAGCGTATACTTAATGTGGTTCAGAGTCGAGTAGAGAAGAACTCCAGCGTCATCCCAAGTTGCGCTCTTGATCCGAATGGTCTCGTGCAGTGTACTAACCTGCTCGAGCGTTTTGGTGACAATTGTAACATTATGTTTGCTCAAAAGAGCCGCGTGGAGATTGTCATTGGACCAGACAACGTATTTGACGCCGTTTACTGCCAGTTCAGCAATGCTCTTCTTCTGTTGAGAATCGTAGAGATGAACAGCAGTAGGGGTGATGATGAACAGATTTCCAGTGCCGCCGAAGTAGATATCGGTCGTCCCGATAGGGGGCTTGAAGGATCGTGCCGTGTTGTTAGAGAGGTCCTTAATGTCAATAGTCTGTGTGGATGTGTTAAGGACAGCAAATCGATTTCGCTGAACAAAAATGGCAGAGTTTCCTGGTCCACGCTTCGAGTCCGTCGCATCTATTGCGCCAGAACCGTCTCGAGGAAGGTTGATGAGCTCGTACGAACCGCCCTCGGCAGGAGACGTTACCAAAACGGATCGCTCAGCCGCATTGTAAGACAGTGTCCGAGGAGGGACCCAGGCACTACCCAGTCGCTTCAAGGACAACAACGTCGGGCTCTCGGTATTCTTTTGGAAGTCATATGAGCGCACATGTTTCTCCTTCGTGATAAAGAAAAGGTTGTTCATGTAAACAGTTGACGCCGGGCGTTCTCTTTCCAGCTTGAATACCATGACACCGTTATCGTGACCGGCGGCAAATAGGTTGATTTCGGGGTGGGCGGCGATGACCCAGAATCGGTCATTTTCTCTCTTGAAGGACTGTACGGCAGTACGCTTTTGCGAATCCCATACGCGAATCGTCTTATCCTCGCCACATGACAGAATTAGGTCTTGGTGAGGATGGAATAAGCAGCCGGAGGCATTCTGAAAATGACCCCGGCAGGTGTCAACCTCCCAGGCCTTCGTTTCGCTGAAGCGCCACAGCTTCACAAGACGGTCGTCGCCGGCGGATACAATATGTGGGGCCGTCGGGTGGAAAGCAACCCAGTTGACGCCCCGGTCGTGGCCCTCGAGCACGAACTTGACCATCGCGTCGGTGTTACCAAACATATCTGTCTGTTGCGCATTTGTTCGGGCAACTTGATCTTCGAATGACATGGACGTTGGCGCTGAATGCTTCTTCCGTAGGCCGGAGATATCCCACACACGAACGGACTGGTCGAGGGAGGCGGATACGACGAGATCATCCTTGGGGTGGAATTGGGCGCACATCACATAGTGGTTATGGCCGGTCATGGTGCAAACTAGAAGGGGCTGTCAGCACACATTGTTTTTACACCACCGTGCCAACATTGATCCATACTCAGTGAGCGGTTCTGCCAATTCCATATCCTAATGGTCTGGTCGTCCGAAGCTGATATGATCCATGGCAGCTCATGGTGGAAGAAGACAGTTCGGACGTAATCTAAATGGCCATTCAAGGTAAACAGACACCGCCGTGTCTGGTAGGACCAGACCTTGATCTTGTAGTCGTCGCCTCCGGAGACGAAGAGTGGTTGGGTCTTATGAAAATCGATGCCTCTAACAGGGCCGTCGTGTTCTTCGAACCGGTCGATGAGGGTTCCCATACGATAATCCCACAGCTGTATAGTAGAGGAATGGAGGGAAACGAGGATCCATGGCCTGGTGGCTCAAGAGTTAGAATGGCATTGCGCGGTGACGACGGATTATATCGAATTGGGGGGGCTATCAACCTCTTTGGGTGAAAGGCAATGCCCTTCGCCCTTGAAGACTTGGACTCGAACTACAGTGAGAACAGTACGTCAGCAATGGTTCTTGCGGAAGGCGATCCACTCTAAGTGTATCAATGGATACTCACCTTCGTTAACATTCCTTGAGAGGCCTGCATTTTGGCGATGTCGGAGGCGGCAGGATGCCCCTAGGCTCTGGTCATGAACAAGCTAGAGAGCAGTAAAAATTCACTGCGCCAGAGTGGTAGGGGGGTTATTGCGAATAGTCGATGGCGGATGGGGCGTTTGCGGTCATGGACAGTGAGCTGTGAGGCTCGGCAAGTTGTTATGTCAACACCAACTCTTGCTGTCCTTTCCACATTTCATGGAAGTGCAAGTCAATTCGTGGCCCCAAAAGTGACGGTGGGTAATTCCAGGCTGTGCTGTGCAGCTGGCTGGTGCTCGCGCCCGGCCGGGGGGCTTCCAGCTGGCCTGATCGTGTCCGGGGCGGGATAACTATTGTTCATGTACCTATCGGGGCCATTTTCATAGGTATGAAGTACATGGGTACAGATGTAGGTAGCGAAGGGCACTCAATTATTAAGTTGATATTAGACCTCAATTGCCACCTGCTTCGACGAATAGATGCATATATGTCATTATTTGCATACACCCAATCAGCACCTTGGAATGGCTACAAATTTGCTATCCAGGTGTGAAGTAAAACTTCAGGTTAACCTTCACATATGTATTTACCAGCATGAATCTACATACCCAGGTATGCAGACGCTTCAGCGAGTTTCAATCTTGATGAGATCGTTACTAGGTACCTAGACAAGCTACCTAGTGGTAGGCCGACGCATTGCTAGGTACTCTACCTACCTAGGTATTAGACCCCTGACAGGCTTATGCAGCAAAGTGTAGCTCTTAGGCAACCTCCCCTCCACTCTGCATGTAGAGGTACATGGACATAGACAGACTGCGTACCTAGGTACGTGTTGTAGCTCCAAGCTGTGCTTGAATTGATTGGCCGGTCTTCATTTATTTGGCTAAGGTGTTCAGTTGCTCCCGCCGTTCACTTACAACAGCTTCGACGTTGCATGAAATATATCTATACGTGCAAGAAGCCACTTTGCATTTTCCCCATGTCATTGTATTTTGTCTCGTGATGGTTCTTGTCTTGATACATGGTTCATGATATTACAAGACCATTGGACTGAAACTCCGCCGCGTTCTGGCGCTGGAGGAGCTGCTATATAGCTTCCTGTCTATCCACGACTCTCCTGGCGCATTGCTTCGGACTCGACGAAGGGGCGCTCGGGAGGCATCTCCTTTCTTGTAGCCATTATGCGGCTTCTCGAGTTGCCGTGTGGCCTGGCGGCCGCACTTCTAGCGACATTATGCCTGAATTCCAGCGGTGTCTTTGCCGGGCCTTCTGTCAATGTGGCCATGAGGGCCGCCTTTTCTGCTCCCCCGTACCTGGTCGAGCTTCTGTAAGCTACCATATATGTCGCATGCTCAGAATGGCCGCTAACAACCCTTTAGAGAAACCGCCGCCGGAGAAAATGCGACTTCATATTTCCCACTCCTCGATCGAATCGCCGACGGCACTTTCGCTAGCATAAAGACAGACAAGGAACTCTACGAGAAGTTCCTCCATGTAATACAGCAAGATGGCCATATTTCAAGTCCTGAGGCGCTGTCTACCTTCAAGCTCGCCCTCTCCATGAGGGCAGCGGCTCCGAGAATAGAGGCGCATTACCAATACTATGATACAGCCGTATCCCCTTCCCTTGGAGAGGCCAAAGATGATTGTGCTGGATGGATACTCCACAGTGGGAAGCAGTATTGCTCAGCTTCCCTTGCGCAACCCGATGGGAAGATCCCCGGGGATATGTATGTATCGCGCACTCTCAATCTTGGGATCTTCACTTACAAGGGCACAGGCAATTGCGGTCACTTCCATTCGATCGAACACTAGGTGCTGGCCCTGAGGCGATATTATATGCTGACATCACCAAGCCTGAGTTTGCTTCCTACCATAGAGCCCTTAAAGATATGGCTCGCAAAGGGGAGGTCTCTTACCGGCTGCGATATCGTACTGATCAGAGGGGAGAGCTCGAACCGTTACCAGTGAGCGGGTATGGAGTCGAACTACAGCTAAAGCGAACGGACTACATCGTCATCGACGATCGCGAGGCCCAAGCTGAGGCGAGTCCGGCGCCTCAATCTGTGCCCGCCGAAGTTGTGCTCGATGAGGATGAGGAAGTCTCCGACTTGAAGCCATTATCAAGCTCTGAATTAGCGTCTCTGGGTCTCAAGGCTAGCTCATTTATCATGCAGAGTGAAGATCCTTTCCAGACCTTAATCAAGTTGACTCAAGATTTCCCAAAATTCTCGACGTCTGTTGCCGCACACAATGCTTCGGACGCCTTTACGGCCGAGCATCACCAAAATCGAGACTTAAGAATTCCCGCTGGAGTCAATGTTGTGTGGATGAATGGCGTTCAACTGATTGAGCGACAAGTCGATCCTTATACACTCATCGATAGCATTCGAAGAGAAAGAAAGCTCATCAATGGCGTAACTGAATTAGGCTTTACAGGGAAAGAAGCTGTTTCTGTACTTGGTCATCATGAAGTGACCGCGGCCAAGTCCGACGATGAACCCCGTAGATTTGATTGGCGAGATGAGATCGAAGATGGTCGTGTTATAATCTGGCTAAATAACATCGAGAAAGACAAGCGATATGCTGAATATCCCAAGAGCCTTATGGCAGTAAGTATTCGTTGACCGAAAATACTCTTATCATGTTGCTGACCAGTACTACTTAGCTTATGCAAAGAACCTATCCCGGACAACTGCCCGCAATTCGCAAGGACATATTCAATTTAGTTATTCCTGTCGATTTCAGCAAGCCAGAGGATCTGTCCTTTATAGTTCTGCAGCTTCAAACCTACATCAAAAGGATGCTCCCAGTTCGATTTGGACTGGTCCCGTTGACACCAACGAAAGAAGCTGAAGAACAAGCAAAATTAGTATACCATGTTCTCGAGAACTATGGGCTGGCCGCCCTTATGTCGTTTCTGGAGATTAGTAATGCAGAGACCGAAGCATCCCATTCGGGGCAGGAAAACTTCGACAAGGCCATTAATGATCGGACTCCGAAGGCCGCAGCAACTCCTCTCCCTTTCCAAAAGGTTCTAGAGTCAGAAGACCATATCAAACAAGTCGAGCTTGCGAAACATTGGGTAGAGCGACTCAATGCTAATACCGAAGTACCTCCAGCATTCCTCAATGGCTTAGCCATTCCGCGGGTGAAAGGCTGGCTCCAGAGCATGAGTATGAGGCTCAGCCATGACCTGCAATTGATTCAGCAAGGGATCTTTATGGGCACCGTCGACGAAGACACTTGGATTCCCGGGATTTTCTTAGAGGATGCCCCAGCCCGTCGCAATCTTTACATCTTTCCAGATGATGAAAAATCCCTGACTATTTTGGATGTCAACAAGGTCTACACAGAGCATAGTGCCCTATTTGACCGCGTCCCTGTCATTGAAGCAAACGAGAATGCTAGCAAAGAAACCTGGGCGACTCTCACGGTCGTCACAGATCTAAGCACACAGGAGGGTCTTAGCCTCCTACTGTCAGCACTATCGTTCCGGCGCAATAACCCAGGTCTCCGCCTTGACATCGTCAATAACCCTTCGTTGCCTGCGAAAGCACATGAAATCAACGTGTTATTGAAGAACGACGTGGAAAAACTTCTCGAGATTGAGAACTTAGAGACACTAGAGGTTTTCGTGTCAGGTGGTACTGAAATGCAAGATGACGGGTATAGCTCTGCTTTATCACAATTCTTAACGGCCGTGGCAATCACGCCAGGTTCCCAGCTACTCATACTCAACGGACGTGTTGTCGGCCCAATTGCTGCCAACTCGCCATTTACAGAAGATGACTTCCAGCAACTGATCGAGTACGAACGGCTAACACGGATTACTCCCGTATACAAGGCGGCCGAGGCACTTGGGCTGACAGATAGAATCTCCAGTCCGCTTGCCGCGGCAAAGCTTACATCACTTGCAGCTCTATCTACAATCTCTGATCTCCCCGAGGGTATTTTTGAGTCTGCCCCGACATTGAGGACAACCATGTTCGATGAGTGGAACTCAAGCTACACTATGATTGAAACGGGCGATCCATCTACAGCAGCCATCCATTTTGTTGCCGTCCTCAACCCTACTAGCGAAGTAGGTCAGAAGTGGGCACCCATACTTAAAGTTCTCTCTGAGCTAGATGGCATCAACATGCGTATCTTCTTGAACCCCAGAGAAAGGCTGGAAGAACTTCCGGTCAAGAGGTTCTACCGCTACGTGTTAGATTCAGCGCCATCTTTCGATGAAGCCGGCAAGGTCAAATCTCTTGGCGCGACCTTCAAGGGGTTGCCGTCTGAAGCTCTCCTGAATCTTGGCATGGATGTGTCACCGGCCTGGCTAGTTGCGGCGAAGGACTCGGTTCACGACCTAGATAATCTAAAGCTGAGCTCGGTCAAGTCCGACATCGACGCCGTTTATGAGCTTGAACATGTTCTTATCGAAGGTCATTCCCGGGAAATTTCGGGAGGGGCTCCACGAGGTGTCCAGTTGGTGCTTGGAACCGAGCGCGACTCACACTTTGACGACACAATTATCATGGCCAACCTCGGCTACTTCCAGTTCAAGGCCAACCCTGGTTACTACAACATCCACCTCAAGGAAGGAAGGAGTTCAGAGATATTCGACATTACCAGCGTCGGTGCGAAGGGCTACAACGCTGTGCCAGGTGACGAAGGCACCGAGGTTGCGCTCATGGACTTCCAAGGTGCGACGCTGTATCCACGTCTTAAGAGAAAACCCGGTATGGAGCTTGAGGACGTCCTCGAGGAAAGCGGCTCGGAAAGTGGTGGAGACCTCCTATCCCGCGGCCTTAAGTTTGCCGAAGGGATCCTCGGAGGATCAAAACCGAAGCAGAAGTCTGTCTCGGCCGATGAACACGCCGAGATCAACATCTTCTCCGTGGCAAGTGGTCACCTTTATGAACGAATGCTCAACATCATGATGGTCTCCGTCATGAAGAATACCAAACACACCGTCAAGTTCTGGTTCATCGAACAATTCTTGTCCCCCTCATTTAAGGAGTTTATTCCCCACCTAGCGAAGGAGTACGGCTTCAAGTACGAGATGGTCACGTACAAGTGGCCGCACTGGCTCCGGCAGCAAAAGGAGAAGCAGCGCGAGATCTGGGGCTACAAGATCCTCTTCCTGGACGTGCTCTTCCCGCTCTCCCTCGACAAGGTGATCTTCGTGGACGCGGACCAGGTGGTGCGCGCGGACATGATGGACCTGGTCAACCACGACCTCGACGGCGCGCCGTACGGGTTCACGCCGATGTGCGACTCGCGCACCGAGATGGAGGGCTTCCGGTTCTGGAAGCAGGGGTACTGGAAGAACTACCTGCGGGGCCAGCCGTACCACATCTCGGCGCTGTACGTGGTGGACCTGCGGCGCTTCCGGCAGCTGGCGGCGGGCGACCGGCTGCGGCAGCAGTACCACGCGCTCTCGGCGGACCCCAACTCGCTCTCGAACCTGGACCAGGACCTGCCCAACCACATGCAGTTCGTGATTCCCATCCACAGCCTGCCGCAGGAGTGGCTGTGGTGCGAGACGTGGTGCTCCGACGCCAGCCTCGCCGCCGCCCGCACCATCGACCTCTGCAACAACCCCCAGACCAAGGAGCCCAAGCTCGACCGCGCCCGCCGCCAGGTCCCCGAGTGGACCGCGTACGACGACGAGATCGCGGCGCTCGACCGGAGGCGCAGGGGCCTGGCGTCGTCTCCGGCTGTGGGAGGAGGTGGTTCTGAAGCCAGTGCCGGTGTTGGTAAGGAGGAGGCCCGGCAACAGGTCATGAATCGCGGTGCGGAGGGGACGGAGGAGGAGAAGAATACGAAGAGCCGACGGTTCGAGGAGGAACCGGAGACGAGGACGAAGGACGAGCTGTAGATGAATGACTTATAATCATTTGTGATGACGAGACGGGATGTGTAGATGAATATTCAATTGATTTGTTGTTCATAGAACCTTCACCTGTTTTTGTTTTTTCAGTATGCGCATTGCCTCTGACACTGCCCCGTGTTGTTGTCATACTGTATGTAAATCCGGAACTCCATCCCTCATTTTTTTTCTTGCACAATGTCTAGTGTTATATCTCTCCAACGCTACGTACTTATACATAGGGGTCCAAGCCTTGATCTATTTCTTGCTGATGATCCGCCGAGGGCAAGCTCTCGATTTAGTATAAACTTGGTAACTGATGCTAATACGAGTAGACGAAATCTATGACAGAGCGGGTATGCAGCTTGATTTTGGGATAGTCGTATCCAGTTTAGGCCCGACGGGGCGTAGAAGCACCAGGTGAAGCTGATGGCCGTACGAGTGGCGATGACACCCGAATCCTCGCTCTACTTTGAGATACATGTTTTGAGTCTTTGTACGGAATTCTCCCGGAACCGCCGTTGGGTTGGCATGTGTCCTTGGCTGGGTTATGACTTAGACCTGGATGGCAAGTCCTTGGAGAATTGCCAATAGGCATATCCTGGCTTCACCATGGAGAAAGGGGTGGATTTTGTTACGGAACAATAAATGTATCTGGCATTTTAACGGTAATACGGTCCTATCAGTCCTGGAAGATGAAACAGCCACCAGAAATTTGATCTGTAATATTGAATTTACTAATATCATGAGATATTTGCCTTTTGTGTGCAATTGAGCCGGACGTAATCATAGCTAGGGTACTAATATAAAGACCTGACAGGCCTTCTTTCATCTCTATGTCAACCTGGCCAAGCTACTCCAATCCTTCAGACTTATCAACCTGGTAGTGTGCGACACTTCCATTATATATTGGTCTCCTCGCTTGTCTCTTCTACCACGCAGGTGTCGAGACTTATTCAGCCAAAGTCTTGCCTACGGAGCCGCAAGAAAGCAGGCTGACTCGAGCAACCTTTTGTCTTTCTCGATAGGCCATGATATAATGTTTTAGCCGATTCTTCCCATTGCTCTTGTTATTCTTCTTGAAATACTTATGCTCAAAGTTGAAGGGTCTTATTGTTGGCAGGTATTGTTGTTAGGCAGTTGACAGTGAAGCAAGTAACTCTTGTGATTCCCCTTCGCAACATGACGGTTCAACAAGCCTGATACATCAACTAATCCAGTTATCATGGTTTTCTTGGAATAAAAATCCCGTAGCCTTTTCGCTGCGACTGAAGAATCGTATACACAGTAGGCAGGTAAAAGATGCATCTGTGTGTGTTCCAATTCATGGTGACCTCCATCCAGGCTTGGCAACGGACCGAGCCGGACAGGTGGAGAAGCGAAGCCAGAACCAATCAAACAAACAGGGCCGGTAACCTTAACGCGGGCGGAGCCACGCCCCTGAGCGAAATAGGCACCGTGTCGTCATCCTTCATATTCGGCCCATACCTCTCAACATCTCGTACGCTGATGAGTAACGATGTCCATCATACCCCTTACTCGCCTCTCGTACTAATGCCACGCTACCTACTACAATGGAGCTCGGCCTTGCTGTCCTACCGCCCATAATCGCGCACACCCACACCGTCATCTTCCTCCACGGGCGGGGCGACACGGCGCGCGACTTCTCGGACATGCTGTTCTGGTCGCGCGACTCGTCGCGCCGGTCGCTCAAGGACATCTTCCCGTCGGTGCGCTGGGTGTTCCCGCAGTCGGAGACGCGCTTCTGCGAGTCCCTCGGCGAGGAGCGGCCCCAGTGGTTCGACATCTGGAACATGCTCGACTTCGCCGAGCACGAGGAGCTGCAGGCGCCGGGGCTGCGCGAGACTGTGCTCAGCCTGCGCCGGCTCGTGTACCGCGAGGCGGGCCGCGTCGGCGGCCTGGACAAGGTCGTGCTGGCGGGCATCAGCCAGGGCGCGGCGGCGGCCGTGCACGCGCTGCTCCACCTGGGCGTCCCGGCGGACGAGAAGCTGTCGGCGGAGGAGGCCGCGGGCGCTAAGTCGCGCCCCCTGAGGCTGGCCGCGTTCCTGGGCTTCGCCTGCTGGATGCCCTTTCCCGGCGGCTCGCTCGAGGAGACGAGGGAGGTGCTGGGCATGGAGGGCACGCCGAGCGACGAGGTGCTGCGGCACACGCCGGTCTTCCTGGGCCACTGCACGAGCGACGCCGTCATCTTCGTCGAGTACGGCAAGCAGCTGCGGGACACGCTCGAGGACTTCGGCCTGCACGTGGCGTGGAAGGAATACCCCGGCGGGGGCCACGGGATCAACTCCCCGGCCGGCATAGACGATATAGTGGACTTTCTCAGAACACAGGGAGTGCCCACAGACGACCCATTCCAAAGTACAAGCGATGATTCCATAAGCGTTGACTGATTCAATGGACCTTGTTTGCAGATGACTCTATTTTATCATGAACTCGTGTTGATCTAACAACCAACTTTACTACCAACTGTAATGAATTAATTGCTACCGGTCAAGCCTCGTAAAAAGGAGAATGGTTTTTTTACACATCTATCCAGGGATGACGAGGAGTCTCTTTATAGCCCCCTTCAATCCTCGAATCGTGCCGGATCTTAAAGCTAAGCTACTGTACCTAACAGAGATAACGGCTTCCATCCGTAAGAAATGCCAGTAGCAACATGTAGGACGCCACAGGTGTTCTAGTTCTGAATATATGCCATTGAAATGCTGCGAGCCTAGACCAATCAGACCGTGTCTCACGCGTGCTTTGCTAGGTAGGCTTTATGATTAAAACTGAAGGAATCCACAAGGCGATGCCAAATACCTACCTTGAGTACTCAAGGGAGTGCTTTGTAGGTAAGTACTTCGACTGGAACCTAGCCCGTATGAGAAATGAAATGCAATATAACCGCGCCGTTCAACGTCGTAAACCCATACACGAGTGGGTGATTTCTTCAATGCAATTCTACGTAATATACAGTGTAATCCTCATTGAATCTTTCAGGAGCTGTTTGAGAGGCAGAAATGGGGATGGGTGCCAGTGTGGTTCGAGCGTTTTGGCCTGTGCAGACTTTGACTTCAGGTGGTAGAGAAGGTATATAGTGCATAATAAAACTAGCAGCAGATTAGGAGCGGGATTGAATACGTGAACTCAGATTTTGCCTTTTACCAAATTTGACCATGTTCAACCCACTAAGCTCCATTGCCTAATCTTTGGAACCAATATTCTGGAACACCCGGATTCAATTTTTTGCTTTTGTCCTCCAGCTGCACCTTCTTTCTTTTCTTTTCTTTTCCCCTCATCTCCTTACCCTCAATTCTTCTCGGTGCATTTCGTTTTTACTTACCCCCTTCTCTATTCAAAAGCTGTGTGCATCTTTTCTATCCTGCTTCCCAACCCCTGTCTTGATCGTAGAGATGTGAACCAATTGAGATAACAGGGCGCTTAATAAGTATTCCGCATTTAACTGAACGTCGTTACTGAGTGCAGTGCAGGAGTTCAATCTAGCTGGCTGAGCTTTGGCGCTTCGGAATTAAGCATCAAGTACATACATACACCCTTGAGTTGGTCCGTCATGTTGAGGTCTTATTGGAGATAGCCCGGTATGTAGAGCTCCAGCTGGGAGAGGAGGGGCTGGGGGTAGTGCCCCTCCAACTGACGTCGATGTATGGATGGATGTATCGATACCGTGATACCGAATCGCCGAGGAGCGTAGGTACTTAGAAGCAAGCAGGTAGCCTACATCACACCACACATATGCACCCAAGTTATTTGCAACATTGGAAGCTCCCGTCATCATCTCGTCCATGTAACAAGAAGCTACATTGCCAATTCACATCTTCTCTAGACCCTAAGTCCGATAACAGCCTATGTCTTCTAAGATGGCGGCCTGCATTTTCTGCAAGATCATCAAAGGTGCGCAAAATGAAGTCCCAGTGCCGAGCCCCCCCGGCTCCAAGCTGTATTTTCCCCTCGTCGATGTATCATTGCCCGTCCAAGTCCTCGACGATGGCCTCGCATTTCCGTTTCTGACGGATATTCTCCCGTCTATGCATATTCAACTCAAACATACGTCCATGAACATCAAATGAGGTGCGGCGCTTGTAACTGACAGTTAGAGAAAAAAAATTTAGGCGAGATCCCCTGCTTCAAGCTCTTCGAGAGCGACAAGACCCTCGCCTTCCTGGACATCAGCCCGCTGAGTCGCGGCCACGCGGTGAGGTCCCCGAAATGGAGCAGATAAACAGATTGCTCGCGTCCCGTATATGTGTGTATTTGCGATACATGCTACTAACACCAGAGGCAACCCCCCCTTCCAGCTCGTGATCCCCAAGTTCCACGGCGAGAAGCTCTCTGATATTCCAGATGAGCACCTGAGCGAGATCTTGGTATGCAGTGCCCCCACGGCCCAACCAACCCCCTTCTAACTCTCCTTCACCGCGTGCTATTGTCGCGGCTTGTTTCGTTGGAGGGTTGGAAAGAGAGAGAGGGAGGGAGAGAGAGAGAGAGAGAGAGAGAGAGAGTGTGTGTGTGTGTGTGTGTGTGTGTGTGTGTCTGTGTGCAAAGAAAAAGAGGCTGACGGAGAGATCCAACTTTGACAAATAGCCCGTGGCCAAGAAGCTGGTGACCGCGACGGGCGCTACGAACTACAACATCCTGCAGAACAACGGGCGGATCGCGCACCAGGTGGTCGACCATGTGAGTTATGTCCATTTTCATTTTCGTGTGCTTGCTACTCATCCCCCTTGTGTTCGTCTGTTTTCTCGTTACTGCCCATGGATCGAACCGGTGGTGCTTCGTAGCTTTTTGCCGCGTTGCATACACAGATATATATCGAAGAATGGTGCAAGAAGACAAGCAGCAACATGTAATTATATACCAGTAATGAACTATGCTAACCGGGCCCGCGTGTGTGTGCAACGATAGGTTCACTTCCACATGGTAAGCTGCTCCTGCTCCTGCCCCTGCTCCTTCTCCTGTCCTCGGTCCCTACCTACCTACCTAGGGAGTTTCCCGCTAACCAACACGTTTTCTTTTCCATCTGCTGTGCAGATCCCCAAGCCGAGCGAGGAGCAAGGCCTCGGCGTCGGCTGGCCGCAGCAGAAGACGGACATGGACGCCCTCAAGACCCTGTTCGAGGAGGTCAAGGCCAGGATGTAGAATAGCGCAAGATTGCAAGGACAGGACATACCTAGGTAGTCTCGCGTGTGGAGGGCAAGGCCTCATACCCATCTATATGCGGAGATATAGGTGCATGTCTAAGGCTGAACGCGATGGGAAGATGACGTTCAGAAAATATCAAGAAGCAGATGAGTAACCAAAATATAGGGGTTTTCTCGTCTTTTTTGTTCGGTGACATTATTGGAGCTCTATACGAATTACCTATACCCGGCTCACCCTTTCCGGTGTCCCTGGCCTTTTTATGTTCTCAGACCTTTCTACACGGTGTTTTTTTTTATGCCCCTTTTAATCTACGTCGTCAGCGGCCGTCTCCCCCGCCGCTACTGCCGCCGCCGTACCGTTCGTGGCGTTTGGGGTGGACGAAGGGTAGTAGTCGAGCTTGCCACCGGGCTTGATAACGCCTATCCTGTCGTACAGTGACCGCGACCGGATGTACGGGTCTAAGCGCCAGTACTGGTCGCGCAGGTTCTTGGCAATGGTGTCGCGCTGCGTGTGGATACCGGCCCGCTTCGTGGCATCCGTCTCGTTGATCCATTCCAGCGTCTTGGTCTCGTATTCCTCGTAGAGTGCCTCGCGCTCCTGCAGGAGCTTCTCCTTGGTCGCGACGTCGGCCATCTTGCTGTTCTCCCCCGACACTGGCTCTACGTACTTGTAGGTCCAGCCCGATGACCCGTCCATCTCCTCGGGTAGCCGTTCGGTAGCGATAAACTCCTCCAGGTCCTTAACGTTGTTGGTGAAGTGCACCTTGCTCGCGACTACCGGGTCGAGCCATCCGCGGAGGATTTTCCAGATGCCTAAGAGAGTCCGGTTAGGATATTAGACATTTGCGTGAGCTGGGCGTGTTACGAACCTTGGAACACCCATGGGGCCTTGTGTACGAGGACCACGCCGAGACTCTCTGGGTAATTCGCCTCGAAACACTTAATCATAAACTTGACGGGAGTGTAGTCCTAACCCATGTTAATTGTGGCCAACTGCGTCTGACAGTACAAAATCTTACCATGTTTGCCAGCGAGAAACCCGACAAGTCGAAGACGACGCACTGATACAATGTTAATCAAGCTAGTTCAAGTCTAGGGGCGGATTGTTTTCTTACGCCAGTGTCGATAGGCGGGTGCAATAGAAAACGGGTAGTCTCGATAAGATAGATCGTAAACCGCTCAAGAGCCTCTTCAGACTGTTCGCCTGCTTTGTGGAGGCGGGCCCTTACGACGCAGATCGGTCTCCCCGCCTTATCCACGCCATAGCAGTAGCTCTTGCCAATGCGCAATTGGACCAGGAAGTCTTCGGCCAGCTTCTTGCTCTTTTCGTCGCTACTCTTCTCGTTAATGGCGGCAGACTCCTCCCCGTTCACCATGATGTTGTCGTCCACATGCGCCTCCGAACATCTCCAGTTCATCGTCGACATCATCATCACAAGGGCTCTCTGCAGATCCCATTTTC
The DNA here is from genome assembly GCA_000966885.1 of Xylaria sp. JS573. Classification (NCBI taxonomy): domain Eukaryota; kingdom Fungi; phylum Ascomycota; class Sordariomycetes; order Xylariales; family Xylariaceae; genus Xylaria; species Xylaria sp. JS573. The sequence goes on along the minus strand of JWIU01000035.1, from coordinate 32,444 downwards.
TGGCTCTCAGGAAGCGCAGCAGCAACGCATCAGGGTGGTCGTGCTTCACCATGGACCAGATCGTAGCTCGTATTTGCTCCGGCGGGTGGGTAGCTAGAGTCTCGTAGTATGCCTTGTTCTCGCCCCATTTGTCTTCTGGGTCGTTCTCCCTGATGCTTTCCATGGTAGGCGTTTTTGTGCCCGACGAACCGTTCTTATCCTTGTCCTTCTTCTTCTTAAATAGGGACATCCGCTTCTTCTTGGGCTTCTCCGACCCCACGGTAGCTTCTTTCTCTAGTGTGGGAGTGTCGGCATCGCCTGTAGACTCTTCACTTAGAACCCCGCATACGCTTAGGAACATCTCCCAGAACTTGCGAAGCTTCTCGTCCTCCTCAGGGGTCAAATTGCCCGGCCGGCCTGGAAGTGGCTCCATTTCTGCCTCGAGTCCTTCAATATAAGAGTGACGAACGTTATCTTCCGTTATCGGAGCCTTTGGCGCACTGGAAATGGCCACGCCGTAGAAAGCGAACGCGCCGATCACGACCAGAGGGATGAGATATAGCGCAGAAGATATTTGACTTTCCAATTGATACCCACGCCTGTGACTATATTCGAGATACGGATGCTTCTTGTAAGAAGTTTTTCTACTTTGAGAGAGGTATGGTGATAGACGAGGCTGGCGGATGCGAGAGTCGCGAGCGCAGAGTCGCGACGAGACAAGGAGGGGCTGCGTAGGTGTCGAGGATAGGCGACGAGTCGGGATGGCGGGGTTTGAAGCTGCGCGCAAAAGTGATAGACGACGAATTGAAAGCCAGCGAGAGTAGGAACGGCTCAGGAAATAACTACTTGGGCGAATTCTCGAGGAAACGAATACGAGCGGTTGTGTTGAGAAAACCGGGGTGTTCATAAGGCCTCACTGAGACAGTGGAAGGAAGAATTCGCAATGTCCGGTAGGCCCGGAACGGACTGTCGGCGCTCGCCTCGATACCGGTCGAGGCGCAGCGTGCAAATCTTGGACAATCACCTGCAGTGTCCAGAGGTGCTGACTGGAGTGGACCAGGCCGAGCAGCAACTGAAACGCTGTAAAGTTAAAGGGGACCAGATGTTGTTGTATTGACGTACGAGGGCGAAGGGGAAGGTAGAGAGAGGCAGGGGAGGCAGGGGAGGTAGCTTGGGGTTTGCTGGGTCGGCCAATCGTATTTAATCCTTGGTGTCAGCCATGTATCATCTACAGATTATGCTTGATAGGGCGATTTCTAAACTTTATAGGTATACTACCTAGCTAACCTACCTAACCTCTTAGCATATCTAGGTAGTTGACGTGAAAGCTGGGACAAAAAAGAAATAAAATTGAGGGAAAGTTGAATAGGTCCAGTTGACGAACTCAAAATGTACTACGTAAAGTCTCCAAAGGGTCTATAATTATGAGCCAACCTATGATGACGGGTATCTTGATATCAAAACCGTACTCCTGTCAACTGTTCCATCCAACCCAACCAACCTTGGATGTTGTACATAGTGGACCTCATATATACCCATATACATAGTATCTACCTAACATACATGTACGTAGTATGATTGGAATTTGTTAGAGATGCAAGATGCAACTATCCGAACTTGGGGGCTGTGCGAGCACAGGCACTGTCTACGGGGCTCCCTCTCCCAAAAAGAAGCGCTTTAGCAAGGTTACGTCACCTTGAGGTTCCACTACGTCGGGAGGCATGCCCTGAACAGCCCTGAAGTTTCAAGGAGCACGTGCTCGTCGATCGGTAGAAACCCCACGGCCTCTGTACCTCGATAAATGAATTTCCCCTGCCGTTAAACAATCCGATCTGGGGCCCATGGGGGTTGCATTGAGTGGGAGTCAAACCGCGATCATCGCTGCTAGTAGTACGATCTGTTTATCTGTCCCGGCAACACCCCATCCAATCATAAGGCAAAATTCAGACGAAGTAAAAGACCCGACCTGACCTGACTTCACTTGACTTGATTTGGTTTTGACAACACTACCCTTGCGAAGCTTCCATCATGTCCGCAAGCGAGGGCCACGACAGCGCGAGGCGCCCGCGTTCCACCTCGCGATCGCGTCCGACAACCCCTCTCCGCCCCTCCTCCCGCTCCTCTTTTCGCGACTCCGCCCAACGGAGTGTCGAGGGTAGCGAGCCTTTCCCGCTGAACACCTTCGAGCCTGCCTTTGCCGAGCTTTCGGATGCCGTTGCCGACCTCGAGGCGAACATGATGCACTTTCAACTGATGCATGAGAGCTTGGCGCGCTTTAGTGAGAGCTTCGCGAGCTTCCTGTACGGTCTGAATATGAATGCATTCTGTGTGGACTTTCCCGAGGTAGGAGGATATTTGACCGTCTACAAATACATGGACGTCTAACGAGACCAATTATAGGGACCAATTGCCGAGTCGTTTCGTAGGGCGAAGCAGAACGAGGAACAAACGGGTATGGATGGGTTCAAGAGGAGCACAAGCAAATATGTTGTCACTAACTAGACTCATAGGCCGTTCCCGAAGTACTGAACGAGCAGGCGATACGGAGGGCGAAACAACGTTTATGTGAGCATTATGCTACCTCAAATACTTGATTTGATCCCTAATCTTCTCTCTTCAGGACTACGGATACCACCTTCGTGGAAAACCCATCCACAACCTCCAAACCAACACCGAAGAAGTTTGTGACGCCCGATACTCGTCAATCCCGCGTCCCTGGTCCATCGAGAGGCGGTACACAGTCGAGAGGCCGAGCTGGAACGGCAAGGGGTCGCCCAAGTGGTCTCGTCAAGCCACGGGTCCGAGGTCTGAGATGAGCGAGGCCGGAACTCTGTCGAAGCCTCGTTATTCGTTCTGATCAAGCTATAACTCGACGGGACACATGTCCAGGTTCTTATGCGTTGGTGGTGTACAGAAACATGGTGTCCTTGATCATGCTTTGGGCCGGATAGGGCTGTCATGGACAGCCTAGGAACTCCACAATCCTATCATGGGATGGGACTCGCAATTAGGAACTCGCCATTCATGTGGTACCCATAATGATCTCGTTATCGGTAGCCTTGTCAAATCGCCCGGGTCCTTCGTTATCGGTTCTCAGGCCAACAGCGGCTTCGGCCTCCTTCTGCGTGTACGGTTCTTCCTGGAGCTGCTTAACTCTACACAGGGTCAGTTAGACTAGATACCCAATGCGAAAAGGCATTTGCCGCGCGATATGACGTACCTCCTCCTGTGTGGCTTTCCTTTTCTGTGAACAACGAGGCTCACCTCGCTCTCAAACCACTTGGCGCACTCTGTGCAATACCATTTTCCTAAACCTGGTAGATCCTCCGTTGCCTTGGAGTCCTTGAACTGTGCCAGGTGCTTCGGCGAGAGCAGGTCGGCCTTGACTTGATCGAGGTCTCTCGTCTTGTTGCGAGTCTTTGTCAAAGTACGCTTGTTGCCGACTCCCATGGCGATGGTTGATTATTGAACGGAAGACAAGTATAGTATGCAACGTTTATAGAGGAGGTTCTGGAGGTGTAGATAAGGCTGCATGTATCAATCACTCTCGGCCGTGATGACATGGGAATTTCCAGTCCAGCGTCGAGAAATTTTGGTGGGGTCAAACTTTTTGGTAATTGTCCCACTTGCAGCAGTACCTAATCTCAAGGTGGCCCGGGCTTGCGCCACGATTCTACCTAGCAGCGGGTCTAGGTTCACATGCCAAGAATGCAAGTCGGTCCAAAGTCTCCGTGCCTCCGAGCTGGATCCGGCGGCACCCTCCCAAAAGAAGCCCCGGACCAACGGCACTATGGCCGACGATACTATTGGAACCCTCCACACAACTTCAATCTACGGTACCTATCACTGATCAGTAACTAGACAAAATAGAAGAATACCTCTCAGTTTGTGTTAGGGACAAAAATTTACCGGTTGGATTATGCCACAATTTAAAGAGCGAGGTAGGATTAATATCGGCTATCTCATAGTCCAGCCTTTGACTCAGGTACCGATGCTAGCATCGCGACATGCCGCGGCAACGAGTCGACAACGCCCTTGTCGATATCCTCCACGGCCGATTGGACAATGGCGACCCACCCACCTGGTCTCCAGACACAACAAATTTTGATCTGGTTTGGCAGAAGTTGACCTGCAGACCTCAATTATGGACCTGCAATTGCCAGGATATCGGACAAGGCTGGCAAGGAGGTACTTTGTCGGCAACGATGCGGTACTTATTCATGAGTGCCTAGTGTGCCAGCCAAATGCACTCGATTCACAATCGCAAGACCCAAAGTCAACTATTCCCAAAGAAATTCATGATTCCAACTTCAAGTGTCTGCTTGGATATTTTCATTTCGATAAATTACATTGTCGCCTTCAAGCTGTGCGTGATGCTAGATCATATAGTCGGTCTTGGAGGAGCAGGATTGATAACCATTATCAGCTATTTATATGTATGCACCTACGTAAGTATGCGAGAGGGTCGGTTAGAAATTCCCTTGCAGCGCTTTCACGCTGGACTGTGGTAGCTAAACACATAAGGAAAGCCATTGAACAAGCTATGAAGATATGTCGTTGATTTTTTAACACAATATCCATACAGTGAGCCTACCTAGGTATTCAACAGAGGTGATGGCCGTTTACTAAGTGCTTACAATGATTGGCTGAGGCTGTCTGGCTCCTAGCAACGTTGAGAATTGAAGCAACCTCGGAAGGCGGCATAACGGCTGTCAACCAACAAGCTTCCAGCTAATGTCATCCAAGTATTTTAGTCGGGAAGTACCTGGGTTGCTTTTGGGACGTTATCCATGGATCCGTACAGCCGCTTTCATCCATCCACATTCCGGATCAAGTGAAAAACTAGTAGCGACTGAGCAGGAGAGAGGCATGCCAGAGTCGCGCAAGACTTCCAGTGAATTGGCAGGCAATGAACAGCAGGCCGGGCTGCGTATAGGTACAAGATATACACCTAGGTCTATGTCTATATTGATAACCGTTATCACAGCATCCCGAGCATGTAGAAGCGTTCCGTAACAATGACGAACAAGGCGCCCCAATGGAGATAGGATCGCATTGGCAGCGATCGGTGCTGGCAGGCTGGTGTGGCTAATCCGAAAGGGCATTGTGAGGTCACATCTCAGGCTGGGTGTAATCGGATCTGCTCTGATTCGTCCATTCAACCGGACGAGGGCGTAAAACAGTGGAGGTACCTGCTCGTCTTAGCCGAAGTACCCTCCAGGCCCTGGTACTTCTGCAGTATTGGGCCAAGCGCCGTGCGCTAAAACCCGCCGTGGCCAGTGGCAGCTTCCCTTTACTATGTAGTAACATAGTAGCACCGTCGGCGTAGCATCTTTTTATGCCAGACAAAAACTCTCCACCTGTTTCTTCTTCTCTTCTTTTCCATTCACAACATCCTTTTCCCTCATTTTCCCTAAGAGAATCTCCTGCGATTCCAAGAGACCGGTTGCCTCTCTCCTTTGTCTCTCCGCTCCCCTCCGGCCACACCGAGAGCTTCAATTGTTCAGGCTGCTTTTGCGTCTCTGACCCCTCCACAGCTATCCTAGGACCGCGGTTGTCACCATGCTGGCTACTCGACAGGTCCTGGGCAATGTCGCCCGTTCGCGGGTTGTGGCCAACATGGACCTGCGAAGGTGCATGGCCACGGTAACCGACTCGCCCCTCGGCAAGAAGGTAGGCCGCTATCTCCCCTTAAGAAACGACGCTGGTTTGCGGTTCGCAGTGGGTACTGATATTTCCCTCAAATGCAGGTTAGGCAAAATAACTGGGAAGATAACAACTTTATCAACTACAAGAAGATGTCTGAGAACCTGGACGTGGTTCGCAGCCGTCTGAACCGACCTCTGACGTATGCCGAGAAGATTCTATACTCTCACCTTGACGACCCGCATGGTCAGGACATCCAGCGAGGCGCCTCTTACCTCAAACTGCGACCCGATCGCGTTGCTTGCCAGGATGCTACCGCCCAGATGGCCATATTGCAGTTTATGTCCGCGGGCATGCCTTCCGTGGCCAATCCGACGACCGTACACTGCGATCACTTGATCGAGGCCCAGATTGGTGGAGTTAAGGATCTTGAGCGAGCTGTCAGCATCAACAAGGAGGTCTACGACTTCCTTTCTTCGGCATGCGCAAAGTACAACATTGGTTTCTGGCGACCAGGCTCTGGTATCATCCACCAGATCCTTCTCGAGAACTACGCTTTCCCCGGTGGTCTGCTGATCGGCACTGACTCGCACACGCCCAACGCCGGTGGTCTCGGTATGTGTGCCATCGGTGTTGGCGGTGCCGATGCTGTCGATGTTATGGCCAACCTCCCCTGGGAACTGAAGGCGCCTAAGATTATTGGTGTCAAGCTGACCGGTCAAATGTCCGGCTGGACCGCGCCCAAGGGTAAGTTTTGTGCGCAGCTTGAAATCCGGGGGATTCGGGCTAACGGAGTTTCTAGACATTATCCTGAAGGTCGCTGGTATCCTGACTGTCAAGGGTGGTACTGGTGCCATCGTTGAATACCACGGACCAGGTGTCGACAGTATCTCGGCGACGGGTATGGGTACGATTTGCAACATGGGGTACGTTTATCGCAAAACTCTCCGTTACCCCTTATATCACTATTTTATGCCGTTAACCACCTTGGGAATATGCGTGAGCGCACTACTCCCAAGACAGGATCCGAAACACCCGAGAATAGGTATTCAGTGCTGACTCTGCATATTTAGTGCTGAAATTGGTGCCACTACTTCTCTGTTCCCCTTCAATGACCGAATGCACGACTACCTTGCCGCCACGAAGCGATCCGCTATTGGCGACTTCGCCCGCGACTATGCAAAGGAGCTGCGTGAGGACGAAGGCGCCGAGTACGACCAGCTCATCGAGATCAACCTCTCCGAGCTCGAGCCGCATATCAACGGTCCCTTCACTCCCGATTTGGCTACCCCGATCTCCAAGTTCAGCGAGGCTGTCAAGGCTAACAACTGGCCCGAGGACCTGAAGGTCGGTCTGATCGGATCTTGCACAAATTCTTCGTATGAGGATATGAGCCGAGCCGCTTCGATTGCACGAGACGCCATTGACCACGGCTTGAAGGCCAAGTCCGCTTTCGTTGTCACCCCCGGTTCTGAGCAGATTCGTGCCACCATCGCCCGCGACGGCCAACTTCAGACTTTCGAGGAGTTTGGCGGTGTTGTCCTGGCCAACGCTTGCGGTCCCTGCATTGGCCAGTGGGACCGACAAGACGTCAAGAAGGGTGAGGCGAACTCGATCATCTCGTCCTACAACCGTAACTTCACGGGCCGAAACGACGGCAACCCCGCAACCCACTCTTTCGTTACCTCGCCTGATCTAGTTGTTGCTTTGTCTATCGCTGGCACTCTGCACTTCAACCCGTTGACCGACAAGCTAAAGGGCAAGGATGGCAAGGAGTTCCTGCTGGCGGCTCCTACTGGTGAAGGTCTTCCCAGCAGGGGTTACGACCCTGGCAACGATACCTACCAAGCCCCTCCTGCCGACCGCTCAACGGTGAACGTCCAGGTTTCGCCTTCCTCAGACCGTCTCCAAGTCCTACAGCCCTTCAATGCCTGGGACGGCAAGGACGCTTTGGACATGCCCATCCTGATCAAGGCGAAGGGGAAGACCACCACTGACCACATCTCAATGGCTGGCCCGTGGCTCAAGTACCGTGGCCACTTGGACAACATCTCGAACAACATGTTGATTGGTGCTATCAACGAGGCCAACGGTGAGGCGAACAAGATCAGGAACTCGACCACGGATGAGTGGAACGCAGTCCCGGCCGTCGCGCGTGATTACAAGGCCAAGGGAATTCGGTGGGTTGTCGTTGGTGACTGGAACTACGGCGAGGGTAGCTCGCGAGAGCACGCTGCCTTGGAACCCCGTCACCTTGGTGGACTTGCGATCATCACGCGAAGCTTTGCCCGTATCCATGAGACCAACCTGAAGAAGCAGGGCATGCTTCCTCTGACCTTTGCCGACCCAGCCGACTACGACAAGATCAAGCCTGACGACAGGGTGAGTGCTTTGCGATCGCCTTAGTACCTGATAGTGCGACAAAATTTGCTAACTCGTGATTCCTAGGTCGACCTGTTGTGCACGGAGCTGGCTGTCGGCAAGCCTATGACGATGAAGGTTCACCCCCAGAACGGCGAGCCCTTCGAGATCAAGCTGAACCACACCTTCAACGAGGGACAGATCGAGTGGTTCAAGAACGGAAGCGCATTGAACACGATGGCGAAGCACGCGTCGTGAAGACTGGGTTAGGCGAAACAGGATAAAGCGAACAGTATTATAGGAGGACTGCATCAGGGTGTATTGTGGGGAGGTTTCCTAGAATTACCAAGACATTATGCGGTGTATAGGGTCTTGCGGTTACGGATGTTATGTTTTACGGGATTCTTATATTTATAACCCTACGTGACAAGGCCTAGACCAGTTCTGGTTTATTGTACAAAATTGAACACTTTCAAAAGCCGACGGATGATTTCTACTTTTCAGTATCCACTATGATAACTACCTGGTGCAGACTTGTTGCCGTCCCAGTGGCTGTTAGTAATATGTATATTATAGTCAAGTTTCATGTAGTCGTTACCTACCTTCATAGGCGGAGTTCGTTTATGGCCTATTGGTCTACCTATTGAACTGATGTAATTATTAGGGACGTATCTCAACGGGAGTGACATCTAGGTATTGGGTATAGGTATGTTAGTAGATAAGCGATTACCCGGATAAGTGACTATTATGTTTTAATGCATGCATATGTCATCCTAACGGCGGGAACCGGTACCTTAGCCTGTACCTAGGTAGGCAAAGTTTCCCGTGCGGCGTGTCATCTTTCGACCCATGCTGCTGTGCTGCATATTACATTATACCTCTTGCGACTTTCGACAGAGGCAGCACACGACGACTTAACCTTCTCTTCAATTCGTCTCGTTCTCCTCGATGGCCGCTTGGGTGTGTCGCCCGCCATTCCTATGAGACGAGGAGAGGTGATTACTCTTCATTTCCCACACCCAACCATCCCGTGCCAGCCGATACGCTGGGATCCGAGATCCGTCCACCCACGGGAAAGCCTGCTTGTGGTGTCACACCAGATTAGCCGCGCCGACGACGATCACCGCGAACGAGTTTCTCCCAAACTAAAACCCTCGTCCGCGACGAACGATGCCGACCGTGCGAGGCTTCAGTACGGGGCGGGCGCGCTCGTACGTGTTCCGGCTGCCGCTCTTCACGCGCGTCATCATACTTGTCATGGTGGTCTGCTGGCTCGTCAGCCTCCAGTCCGTGTGGGATCTGCGGCAATGGGGCTCCCTGGCACCCGACCTGCTCAGCTTCACAACGAGTTCGTTTTTGGCACACGCACACACCCCGTCAGATCCTTTCTTGCTGACGAGCGCGGTCGCGAAATGCAGCCTACCGACTGAATACCTTCCCGCTCATCCACCTTAACTTCTTCCACGCCCTCTTCAACATCCTCGCCCTGACGCCGCTGCTGGAGAGGTTCGAAACCGAGTTCGGCACGCTAACGTCCTTGGCCCTGTTCATCGGCCGTAAGTCCCCCCTCGCCAGCCGTGTCATGTTATATATCGCGTTGCAGGCGTTGTTAGCTAGTAGGGTGGATAGGATGCCATGAGGCTGACGTTTCTTGCAGCTTTTTCGACGGTGCCCGCGCTCCTGTACCTCCTGACAGAGAAGGTGATACTGGGGAGGAATATGCCCGTCATGGGAGCTAGGTAACTCAACCTTGCGGAACTCGGGGGAGTAGAGCTGACGGGAACGTAGCGTCTGGGTGTTTCTCTTGCTCGGCATTGAGGCTATTCGAACCTACAAGACGAACCCGCATCTCGTCATCGGGACGCACCATATCCCCACGTGGATAACACCGCTGGTGATGGCGCTGGTTATCGAGACACTCATCCCTGGCACGAGCTTACTCGGCCATTTATGCGGCATAGGCACGGGATATCTATGTAAGAACGAACTCCATCCTCACGTCTGGAATATCGTGCGACTAACCGAAACAAAATTGCAGTCGGTCTCGGCTACCTCAAGTTTCTAGCACCACCTGAAAAGGTGCTGCGTTGGATCGAAGGACGCCTCAATCTTCTTGGCCGCTTACCGCACTACGTCAGCGTAGACCAGAAGACTTACGGACGGTTCGGCGTCCTGCCCACGAGCAACAACAGCAACTCAACAAGCACGACGACGCCGTTGGGCCTGATAGGCGGTGCGCAGAGATTAGGTCCTTAGGATGAAATTGAATACGGTGTGTACAGCCTTTTTGGGTATATCGAATCTCGGGTCGGCGTAATATGGCGTTCAGATGATGCCCTAGAGCTAGAGGCTGTTGAAGAAGTTTAATCAGCATGACCTACATATGAAGCCGGGCTACCTATATATGTTTATTCTGCGTCGTGATGAAGGGGAAAGATCACGAAGACCTAGTAAATGGACTACGCCGGGGTATTCGTCTGCATGAGGGAAAATATATTTGGGAGAGGAGATGCTAGTAAAAGCATAGGTGAGAAGTATGTATCCATAGGCGATTCCCCAGCGCTATTTCGGAATGCGTTTTGTCTATTCCGTAAGACACAAAGCGAGGTGCTACTATGGGAGTGGTTGGATGATGTGTCTATAATACCAAGACCATTGACTGTGACTGAAGGAGTCCAACAAGCTTCTCACTCGGTGGCCGGCTGGTTTGGAGCTTTACAAAGACAAAATTAAAGAGAAATTATACGTCACTAATTGAAACAACTAGTCAAAATTATAGAGTGATGCCCCTATAGACCGTAGACGTGTGAATGGACTGCATGTTGCCTCTAATAAGCCGCGAACAGGGTACCTCCTTATAAGTGGTACTCAATTATGCAACTAACGGTTAATTTCGCCCCACGCGCTAAACACGGGTCCTCCAGGGACCCCTAAGCTTTTGGACTTACAGAACACAGACTGGTACTAGGTACAGCTCCCATAGCTGCATACATAGGTGCATCCATATATCGACGTTTCGCGACGTTCTTCCAGCCACACATCAGGAGGTAGCGAGCTCAGCAAGAATTGGCGAGCCATGCCGCGTCTATTATGTGAGTTGAGCCCGATTCGCCGACTCGCCAAACACTGGCTAATCTCGGACGGTAGCTGCGGCGCTTCTGCTGCGTCGCGATCCGCGGCTGTTAAAGCTCCCACCTTACCTGTCCCTCCTCTGCATCATCGTCGGCGTCGTCTGGCTGCTGATGCTCCCGCTCGACGACTACTCGCGCCGCACCTACATCAGCGAGAACGCCTTATTACCCGGCCAGGTCCATACGTATTTCGGCGGGAGTGACCAAAACGTGTTCAGGGCTTACAGACACGAGGTCGATGCGTTGAAAGACAAGAGCAATACCGAGTAGGTGGTGGGCCCCGGTCCCTCCTCAGTTGGGCTTCGAATTACTGTGTATGGCTTTGGTTCTGGTTCGGATGAATTGGCTGACGAATTGGTTGCGCGCAGGATCAACGACGAGCTCGAAAACATCTTCAAGGGCGTCGGCCTGAAGGTCGGCCGCCAAAACTTTACCTACCATTCCTCAGGGAACACCTACGCTGGCGAGAATGTATACGCGATCCTGCAGGCACCCCGTGGCGATGCGACTGAGGCTATCGTGCTGATTGCGGCCTGGAAGAATGTCAAGGACGAGTTCAACCGCAATGGCCTGGCGCTGGCGCTGGCCCTGACGCGATACTTCAGGCGCTGGTCGCTGTGGTCGAAGGACATCATCCTCGTCGTGCCTCCCGACAGCAGAGCCGGCCCGTCGGCCTGGGTGGACGCATACCACGACGCGCACGACTCCTCGCAGATCGCGTCCCTGCCCATCAAGTCGGGCGCGCTCCAGGGCGCCATCGCCATCGACTACCCGCAGGAGGGCCGGTTCGAGTCGGTGCACATCGTGTACGACGGCGTCAACGGGCAGCTGCCGAACCTGGACCTCGTCAACTCGGTCGTCAGCATCGCGAGCGGGCAGATGGGCATGGGGACGGCGATCCAGGGCCTCCGGAAGCACTCGCAGCGGTACGACGACAACCTGAAGACGGTGCTGCGCGGGATGCTGAACCAGGCGCTCGGCCACGGCACCGGCCCCCACAGCAGCTTCATCCCCTACCACGTCGACGCCATCACGCTGCAGCCCGTGGGGCAGGGCTGGCACGACGAGATGGGGCTCGGGCGCCTGGTCGAGGGCCTGTTCCGCAGCCTCAACAACCTGCTCGAGCACCTGCACCAGAGCTTCTTCTTCTACCTCCTCATCCACCGCCACCGCTTCGTCAGCATCGGCACCTACCTGCCCAGCGCCATGCTGATCGCCGCCAACTACACCATCATGGCCATCGCGCTGTGGATCAAGAGCGGTCACAAGGAGGAGGAGGGGAAGGGTGAGGTAGCGGATGCCGCCGCGTCTAAAGAAGAGACGAAGGAGGAGAAGTCTACGACGAAAACGGGATCTGGGACCGAGGTGGTGGTGGCTGAAGGGGGGAACGCGGCGGTGTCTACTACGACTCCGACGACCTCGGCGGTGGCGGAACGCCAGTTGCTTCTCCCGCTCTGTCTCGTCGCGGGCTGCCAGTTCTTGGGCGTTATACCGCTTTTTATATTCAACCAGACGCCGTCTAACGTGAGTTTTCATCACCCAACACACATATACATCCATTCATCTCCCTAACCCGTTCTCCAAACTACACCGCACTACTCTTAACTTTTTTTCTCCTTTCATCCCAAGACTAACAGGAACCCACACACACACACAGCTCCTCACCCCCGTCTTCGCCGCCTTCGCGGCGCTCAACGCGGTCCTCCCGGCCGCCCTCTCGGCTGCGCTGACGCGGACGCACGCGCCGACGGCGCAGCACTACCAGCTGACCAAGTCGTTCTCGCTACTACTACTAGGGATGTTCCTGTCGTCGCTGGCGACGCTCAACTTCAGCCTCGCGTTCCTGGTGGGGCTGCTCACGACGCCGCTGTCGTTCGCGCGGCCCTTCCCTTCTTCTTCTTCTTCTTCTTCTTCTTCTTCTTCCTGGGGGGGCTGTACATTAGCGAGGCTGAAGTTGCCATCCATACATTCTCCATACACGTTGACGCTTCTATTATATATCTATCTACTATGACAACTATAGAGGCGACTGGACAGACTATCTGCTCAGGCTACGACTTCCCAAGGCCACAATATCCAGGACGATGGCCACAAAAATTACGATCAATAGTTTGATCGAGGTCAATAGTGAAGATGGGAGTGGAAACCGCTCGGGTCTGTGTTCTCATCGAGACATTTCTTGGCTCTATGCGCAATCCACTACCACGAATTACCGGACACCACCATCATCATATCATACCCTTTCGTTTTTTTTTTTTTTGTTTTTTTTTTTTGTTCATTCAAATAATGTTTTACCACACTCGAGGCGTCCTGTCGCCCAGGACGCTCAGACAGCTGTCTATTGGTATCTAAGTATCTTACAAAGTTGATAAGCCTTTTGTTTTTTTGCTGCCGTGCAGTGCGACTCCCAACCAATCAACCAGCCAACTTGATGTCGTACGTGGTCCTCAATGCCGCCATCACCACCCCACCCCTTCAGAGATCGGTCGGGCAGATAGGTAGCTAGCTAGGTTGGCAAACCCCATTTTCATTCCCATGCGATGCTGTCTATTGTGTGAAGCGCGTGTCGCATGCAACCGCGGAAGACGAGAGACGAGGGGCACGGGACGATCAGGGGGCCCAGATGTCCTGGCCCGTGGCCTCGATCCAGTTGCCGAGCTTGTTGACGTTCTCGCCCCACTCGCCGAGGCGCTGGTTCATGCTGGCGATCTGGGCCATGTCGAGGATGCGGGGCTGGACCCAGGTGAAGTTGACGAGGCCGTCGACCTCGTCGATGGTGCCGCGCACGAGGCCGAGGCTCAGCGCCCTCATGACGAGGTGCTCGATCTCCTCGGGCCGCACCTTGGTGTCGGCGGCGATGGCGGCGAAGCTCATGGCGCGCTGGTGCGGCGGCCGCCGGAAGACGCTCTCGGTCAGCGCCGACAGGTAGATCTTCTGGCGGATCTCGTCGACGTGCTCGCGCAGCAGGCCGTGCGACGCGATGTGGCCGGCGAGCACGTCGTAGGCGGCCAGGTCGCCCTTGTTGAAGGCCAGCAGCAGGTCGCGCAGCCAGGCGGCGTCGCCCGTCAGCGCCGCCAGGATCGGGTGCTGCAGCAGCTCGCCGAAGTTGTAGATCGAGTCCGAGGCCAGGGCGGCGATGCCCAGGTCGTAGGCGCGCCCGCGGCGCTCGTCGTCGGACAGCGACGACAGGTCGATGCAGGCGAGGTACAGCAGCGCGTTGCGGTAGTACGAGGCGAAGTCGGCCTTGGCCTGGTAGTAGCCCGCGTTGACCTGGTAGAAGGAGGCGTGCACCTTGGTCTCGACCGAGTCGAACGAGTCGAGGATCTTCTCCGCCTTGTCCAGGTCCCGCCGCGACGACTCCAGGTCGCGCAGGTTCAGCTCCACCCGCGCGACGGCGACGGTGGCGTAGACGAAGGCATCTTGGGAGGTCTCGTTGTCGACCTTCTTGGCGAGGTCCGTGAGGAAGGATAGGCGTTCTTGGTCGTCTGGCGGGAGTTTGTATCGACGTCAGCATAGGTAGGTCCCCGATGCGCGCGTGCCGTGTGTGGTGTGGGCAGGTAGGTTACAGTAGAGCTCACCTTTACATTGGGTAGCGGCTTTCAGTCCGAGGTCGACAAGCTTCAGTTGGTTGATCTTATCGGCAAACTTCAGTATGAAGACCTTGTAAAACTGTAAACGCTGGGGTTCGCTCTTGGGGTTGGCGAAGAACTCGATTAAGGCGTCGGTAAGTTGGTGCCATAGCTTCCGCTCCCAGTAGTTCTCGAACTGGATGATTAGATATTGAAGCTCGTCCGGGGTTTCATCCCGCTGGTCGGCCAGGAAGTCGGCGATGGTATCGACGTTCATGATATTGCTTTGATGGCCGACTGCAGATCTCGTCGAAGCAGGGTCTTACTAGAAGATACGAGCAGGGAGGTAAAAGGCCTAGAAGTGGTGACGGGTTGGTTGGTTCGTGGGGTGGGTGGTTTGTATGAAGTGTTCGCAGACGTCAAGATGTAAGTACATGTAGGTAAGCTTCTGGAGCTTCAATAGAGGGCTGGACCGGGGTTCGATCACTTCCACGCGGCTGGTGTGCAGCCTGTTCAGGTCAGTGTACCTAACACTAGGTAGGTGGGTAGGTACCTCTACGTAGTGGAGGTATTTCGACACCTCCAGCTTTTAGCCACAACTACGTACCTACAGTACCTAGATACATGTATGCACTTGCTTAGATAATTCAGGCTCAACCAATCCCGGCAGGTGCAAACATCTTGACCAAGTAAATGTGGCTATGGCTGTGGCTAAGGCCTGTCATTGCTATCGACGTTTGGAGACCTTCAACCAGCCAAATACCAGCAGCACTCCAAAGCTCCAAGACGCCAGCCCTACTGCGCAGTAATTGCAATTGGAAAGGCTGCGTCCTTCTTGCCGCTTCACAATAAGCAAGAATGGCTTCCTTTCCGACCGCTGTGCGGTCCAGTGGAAAACTGGCCTTCAACCTGAACCAGGCCCGACGCATCTCCGACCTCACCATTACCCGTACCGGCAAGCCCATCCTCCGAGTTCAAGGTGGCAGGTCAGTTGTCGCGTCCCTTCGCATGCCAATGGGGCGGAATACTAATTGATTATTCTGCTCGTAGATCAGCCCTGGGAGGTATGCCGCCGTTCGACCCGCACTCAGCCCCTCCGGCTCTGACGTGATGCATAGGCCACACTGCGACGGTATTTGGCGCAACGGGACAGCTTGGGAGATATATTGTCAACCGACTAGGTACGCATAAGGTCGGACTGCACGGCGAGATGGATCTCGGCTGATTACGATTATGGGTTGTAGCACGCCAAGGATGTCAGGTCGTCGTCCCGTACCGAGAGGAGATGGCCAAGCGCCATCTCAAGGTTACCGGTGATCTGGGCCGTGTCGCTTTCATCGAGTACGACCTACACAACACCGAGTCCATCGAGGCGAGCGTCCGACACTCGGATGTCGTCTACAATCTCGTCGGCCGGAATTACCCGACCAAGAACTTTAGCTTGGAGGATGTGCACGTCGAAGGCACCGAGCGCATTACCGAGGCCGTCGCCAAGTACGACGTCGACCGTTACATCCACGTATCTTCCTACAACGCCGATCCGAACTCGACGTCCGACTTCTTCGCGACCAAGGGGAGGGGAGAGCAAGTCGCTCGAAGCAACTTCCCCGAGACCACTATCGTCAGGCCAGCCCCCATGTTCGGGTTCGAGGACAACCTTCTGATCAAGTTGGCTGGTGTTACCAACTTGTTCACATCAAACAACATGCAAGAGAGATATCGGCCCGTTCACGTACGTCGCCCTATAGAGCATGTGTGGCAAGGCAGTTTTACTAACTGTTAGTCCTTCATAGTCGATTGACGTCGGTCAAGCGCTCGAGGCCATGCTGTATGACGACACCACGGCTGGCCAGACATTTGAGCTCTACGGTCCCAAGGAATACTCGACAGCAGAGATTGCCGAGATGGTTGACCGCGAAATCTTCAAGAAGCGGAGACACATCAACGTCCCCAAGGCTATTATCAAGCCTGTCGTTCAATTGCTCAACCGGGTCCTCTGGTGGCCTATCCTTTCGGCAGAGGACGTGGATCGGGAATTCATCGACCAGAAGATCGATGAGACAGCCAAGACATTTGCGGATCTTGGCATCAAGCCTGGTGATATTAGCAACTACACATACCACTACCTGGTAAGCATCCTAGCCTCGATGGTTCGGTTGATTGAAAATCCAGAACCACCAAGCCTTTTTCTATCCTCCTGTTTGATCAGTACTCTCTAACTGTTCCAACAGCAAGGGTACCGCAGCTCAGCCTACTACGATCTCCCTCCGGCGACAGAAAAGGAGAAGAGGGAGGACCGAAAGTACTTGCATGTGACGGACGAATTATAGAGGACGACGTATCGCAAGGGGATTTTCTGTACTTGGTTCAGAAAACTTGCATTGTACATATATACATATACTCTAGATGAGATAGTTTCCTTTGATCCAGTCACAAAAATATGTAAAAGCATTTGAAAAAGAACGTTCTAGGTCCCTACCCTAGCGTTATCCATAGTACGACAGTAGCCCTTGCTTAAGTCGAAAGGTCTCGATTGCGTGTATCTTTCGTGATACCTATCTTTTAACGTTATCTCCGTCAGGTCGGCGGCCGGGGTGTTGTTATGTACATGTACCTCATGCTGTCCCGGCTGTTTGTGCTCCTTCTGGCTTCATGCACCTTGGGAAAATACGTTGGGAATACTTCCGTCAAAAAAGCAAAATTATATCCCTCCCTCGATACCCGGGAAGTAAATATTTACTGATCCGACATGGCCGATAACGATGATGAGCCGATGTAAGTACTCTGAGACGTGAGACGCTACCGACTTCGACGGGCCGCTGGCTGACATGAGTTCATTCACATCCTCATATATGCATTCAATCGGTGTAAAGCGAGGGATACTAGGCTTCCTTAGCTACTACCTACCTTATATCTGTCTTGCTTGCTTATGGTCTATTGCAAGCCTGGGAAATGATGCGAGAGCGTGGAAAAGGAAGAATATCCATATTATCATAGGTAACTGACACGGCGCCTTCGTAGAGTCCTCTCGGCCGACTCGCTCGCCGCGCTCCAGGAGTTCTACGGCGAGCGCGACGCCCGCACGGAGAAGTTCGAGAGGCTGAGAGTCCGGAATAGGCCGGAGGCCGAGGATGATGACGATGATGCCGGACAGGACGACGACGCCGCCGCCGCCGCCGCCGCCGCAGCCGGGGCGGAAAGCCAGCAACCCCTCTCGATGGATGCGTTTACGGAGGACTGGAATAAGTCGCAGTTCTGGGTACGCTTTTTCCCTTGTATCCACGGCATACCTTTGCGTCAAGTTACACCTGTGGATCTCTATCTATCTTGAGGCTCCGTGTCTATGACATATGGCTACGGCAATGGGTCTTGACGTGCAAGCTCTGGAGGCTGTCTTACTCTCCTCGCGAATGGGTTGGAGAGTGTACGGGCTAACGAATTATACTATGCGGTAGTATTCGGATGAGACGGCGACCCTGCTGGCAAAGAAGTTGATTGACGGCGTGTGCGACGAGGAGATCGTCGTCGTCGTGTCGACGCCGAGCGTCTTCGTTGCGCTGAAGAACTTGATGGTGAGTCTATGTCCATCTCACAAGATGCTTATTGAGACGTAAACATCTGTTTTTCCAAGGATCCCCTCGATTAGGGTAAGGTATCATCTTGAAGTTGAAGTCGGGAAGCCGTCTTGGGCTGGGCTCTTGGGGACTACACTCGAGAGACCATGCCGTAGTGGCCTACCTATGTCTTAGCAGGCGTTGACGTTGACGGGCATGGTTATTCTCACAGGATAAACCTACACGGCACCTCCGCCTCCTGAGTACTAACCGATTGCTGGTGTAGAACGCAGCGGATGCCACATCCCCGAAGCCAGCTATATACCTTCTTGAACACGACCAGAGGTTCTCGGTGTTTCCCGAGTTTATATTCTACGACTTCCAACAGCCCCTGAAGCTGCCAGGTACATATATACCGACCCGTTCACTCGCACGCTCTCAGGTTGTTGCGTGCTTGTTCATCAAGAGAGGGGGTCCTGGCTAACACGCGAGATTTCACAGCTCATCTCAAAGGCAAGGTTGCCCGCATAATATGCGATCCGCCCTTCTTCAGCGAGGACTGCCAGACGAAAAGTCAGTCCCTTTCCCCTTTTAAACTATCTGCCTCATGTGTCTGCGTACATCACTGTTCGTCTCGTTAGACAGCATCGACTTTTTCCTTGCTCTTTCGACTCCGCCCAGATGCTACCCCCCTATATCACACATTCCACTCTCGCAATATTAATCCCTCCCCCCACGGACCGGCCCATGGAGGTTACATGCTAACGAGATTCCGCAGTCGCCCTCACGGTCCGCTGGCTCGCCCGCCCCTCCCCTGCCGCGCCCCGCGTGGTGCTCTGCACGGGCGAGCGCATGGCGCCGCTCGTGACGAAGCTGTACAGGGCCTTCGGGCTGCGGACCACGGCGCTCGAGCTGGTGCACGAGCGCGGGCTCGGCAACGAGTACTGGTGCTATGCCAATTTCGAGTGCGCCGAGTGGTCGTGGAGGGATGATGGCGAGCAGAGGTGAAGGAGGCTTCCTGTCCGTCTGTCTGCCTGGATGCTCGGGCAGGGATGGGATAGAATGGGGCGAGATCTGGTCTAATATGTTGTAGACATGGGGGGTTCTCATTCAAAAGCGAATTCTTTTCAATGTATTTCTCGGCGATTAGTAGACCAAGAACTTGACCCCGGCGTTACATTGGCAGCGCTCCGATTCGTACGAGATGACTGAGTCAAACATCCCAAAATCCGACGGCGGGGAAAGAGACGGGCTATCCATCCGATAACCCCCGTTTTGAAAGAGTCTTGGTTCTACACATCCATCTTACACAGTGATATATAAAAGCGATCTCGCTCTTGCCAGCTGGCGGTAGCGGCTTATGTTACATACCAGGGTCACTCACTGTAGGGTTTCGAGGACCTTCGTGCGTAGATGTCGATAATATCCAGGACGAGGCAATTGCTATTGATATTTCGGCCACAGTATAGTGCGATCGTACCACGTATGATGTGTATGCCGGGTGTGGGGGGCATTATATAGCCATTGATCTTAGATACGCACATCACCTTTCAACAGAATGTCAATTCACTCACGAGTAATAGTCAAGTAGTGGTTGGATACTTAATATTAGTCTTTGCTGGATGACCAAGACCTCAATGAGGACTCGGGACCCGGAACCACGAACATTCTGAGCGTGAAAAGTTCCCAGGGGGGTCCATTCGCAAGATTGCTCTATGGGATGCTCTTCTATGTATCCAAACGCATGCAGAACCACGACCTATCCGCTTCCCAGTAACCGTGCAAATGCGTTTCATCAGAGTGCCGCCCCGGCCCATCCTCTCTCTCGCTACCATCTCCTAGTTCCCCACCCCACGCCCGTCGTCCCCTCATGAAAGTGACCGGATGATGTAGAACAACAAGTAGGCCTGACTTCCGAGCACGTCCGACTTCTTGGCCAGCTCGACTCGGTGGTCGTTGAACGAGAACCACTGTACGTTTTTCGTTAGTGTCTTGCTACGTGATAGTTATCATACCACTCTTGGACTTACCTGATCGCCAACTCGGCAGTACGACACATAATGACCTGCTTCGCTTTAGTATACCAACCAGTTCAACACCGCCGGCGGGAACCTACCCGTGTCGATCTCCCCGACATGCTCTACCACACTCAACAGATCGTATGTACATGACCGACTCAGCTCCTGGCTGTCCTTCGCATCGGCTGCCCTGCCTCGGGTTGTATACGGGAGCATGTTGAGCTGTAACGGAAACTGGACCTCGGTGTTGATCTTCGATGCAACACGATCTCGAGAGCCCTGTTTAAACTCGAACCTCTGTGCGTGTATGTATTAGTCACATTCGGATCATTATATGCCAGAGCGGTGGCCACTCACCTTCAGCTGTATTGAGAGGACATTGGGCAGAAGCTTGATGCTGTGGTCCCTCCGTGCCTGTTGCGACGAATCACAGTTCCTACACCGGTATTCACATTTGTCGTGCTTGATGTACTCTTCGTCGAGGCAGTCTTGTAGGGTCAGAGCCGGGCCGTTCTTAGGGGCTTTCTTGCCCTTCTTGTGTGACAGATTCTCCAGGCCTAAGCTCAAGTCAAGGAATGACTCCACAGCGTTCGTCACGCCGCCGCAATGTTGGCAGGTGGTTTGGCTTTGGAGCTTCCCGTAGAACGTCTGGTGAATGATGCAGTTACAGCTGTGCTCGCTTCCCGTCTCGGGTTTCTTGCCGTCTCCGTTCCTCTCGTGCAGCTCCTCGGCCAGGAACTGGAAGAACTCGTGCGCGTCCTGCTCCTTCGTCGTCACCAAATTCTCGAAGGCTTTCTTCTCCGATATCCAGAATCCAGACAAAATGTTGGCGGCCGTGTAACCATTAGTATTCTCCAACGCGTAAAAGTCCTGAAACATGTCGTCCATGGCGCAGCTCAGACAGTGGGACACTTGGCAGTCACTACTCTGGTGACCGTCACTCAGGTAGAAGTTCCTGAGAAGAGGATTGTGCACAAAGCTCTGGAGAACCACGTTCTGGTAACATGTTGCGCCAGCATTGTAGATTCCCCGAAGGCCATCTGCTCTACATGATGCCACAGTAGTATTATTCGATATGTACCGAGGGTCTTCCTTAGCAGAATCCTTGACGGCATCCGAGAACATCTCATGTTTCCTCTTGCGGCCTGCGTAGGTTAGCCCTGTACTGGACACACTTCTGGCCTATGCTCCTATTTGTTCCCGGTAACAGCAGGACTTGACATGGGCGACAGGGCCACAGTGCATGCCAAACTTACTTAAGAATGACCCGGTTCCCATCTTTCTCACTCTGAGTTCCTCTAGAGTTGGATCCCACACGAAATCATCACACATCTGACAGAAGAGCCCGCCACTTCTCGAGTCGACGTCTGTCGCTTTGTCAGCTAAGCTACCACAATAGCCATTAGATTGACTGAGCCATACAAAACCGGTGGCCTTTCTTGGTGCCATGTTTCAGGCGGTCTTCCTCGGGTACAATGGTGGAGCATTGTAAGCATAGATAGTTGGATGTTAAAGATGTGATGACCTGGCCGTCTGGGTTCTTAGACGTCTGCGGCACCAGTGGCGTATGGTCGAAGATGACGCGCAGTATCATCTTGTAATAATTGATGGAACTATCTTGGCTGTTGCTGTACAGCAGCTGGACGTGTTCTAGCAAAGCGTCAGTCCGCTTCAATATCAGCTTCTCCCGGCTCCAGAACCCCAGTACTAACCGCAACCAAATAGGGGAGTCCCCGGCGTTGGTGTCTTGATCTTTGCATTTTTAGGCGACGCCGGAGTGGTAGGTCGAGCTGCCATGCTTCCAAACTGTTGTATGGGTGCCCGGGTATGTATGGATTCGCGACGGAGTAGCTACCTAGGTAGGGCTACAGAGCTTCGGCGTAGGAGGGTATGGGCGCGATAGGTGTAGACACGTCGGATTGATGCTTAGCCAGCAAGCCGGACGGATTGAAACAAGTCGAGGCAGAGGAGGTCGAATGGGAGTTTTCTGGAATTGGGCGAGGAAGCAAGAACGCTGTCGCAATGTCGGCGCAGCAGGACAAACCGAGCTGACTCTGCGTGTCGGTATTGCGCCGAATTATGCTTGCAGGAGGCTTGCTACCAGGTAGGTTGTAAGATGGAGGAGATGCGAGCCTGCTCTTTTTGCTGCTTCAACACCTCTACATGTCAGCAAGGCAGCCATGTATGAAATCTCCAGGGAGATAGCTTCTACCAGTCACTGTAAGTACTTACATGTCTTGCAATTACTTTTGCGCTCGTTATGCTGGTTATGCTATCTAATAACAGGTACCTAACTCGGTCGAGGGGATCGCCGTTCAACGTGGGAAGAATTACGGTTTACAGTGAAGCAAGGCGCTGGAAATTCTTATCGGCACCTGATCCACTGCCTTATCTGGCGCGCTAACGGGATGATCCAGGGGTTCGTCACCGCGCCTGCGCGCGCCCCAGGGAGCTAAATATACCGACCGCCGACGTTCCTGTCCGCCGGTATCCATACATCATGTAGCCATAGCAGGTCGGTCTCAATAGAAGCGCATACAGCTACATGCGTCGTTGAGAATTACCGCTCGCTAATAAGCCAAATTAAGTAGATCTAATATTAAAGAATTATTTATACATCTTATTTTTATTTTACTTTTGTATCAATACTTTCATCGCCTTTCTCGATTGGAATTGGAATTTCTATCAATTTATTACGTCGTCAATGTTTTGTATTTGCTGCATGTGGTGTGTGTGCGCTTCTGACCTGCCTGCTTCAACCTTGGAAACATTGATGGCTTGATAAGGTTAGATATGCCTTACGGCTAGCCAGTTGCTACGATGAGATTGATGTTTACCTGGTGCTTGAGCAAGCTTTCAGATGACCTGGTTGCTTTAAGTAAGTACTACCTATACCTACTATACTATCTCTGTATATATAACACACGACGCATTAGTTGCTGTTTATGGATGGATGTAATTTGTAACCATGGGACTCTAACAAGGGCATCTTGGGATGACCTCAACTTGTTAGAATCGATACCTACCTAGGAACCTCGGTATTTGATCTAGGTACACCCAACCCCAATTCGTCATCCCGCCTTCGTCTGCCATCATTCGTGGGATACGGCTATAAACTTGCTCGGGAACCCCAAAGCCTAAACCGACGTTTCTCCATCGCCTTCTTCCCCAACATCAAACCGTATATCACTAAAGTGAGCACAAATAGCAACTTACAAGTTCTTCTCTTATCCCAAATCACCCCCTTTCTGGCCAAGTTGTCCACCTCATTTCCGTATTCGTCCCACCATCATGCAGGTCGTCTGAACAGCCTCGCCTGAACAGATTGTGTCAGATTCTCTAGTGGTATATGAGTGTATTCCGGGTAGTCTCTAACATCAGAATGGCTACTCAACTCGTTCACATACCCGAGATTGAGCGACTAAGCCCTGCTGTTATTCGCATTCTTGGAGGCAATCCAAGCAAGTTTGCGCTGCAAGGCACAAACACCTATCTAATTGGAACCGGATCCAGTCGGTTGCTAATCGACACCGGTGAGGGTAAGCCTTCGTGGATTGCTGCTCTCAAACGCACGCTTGAGGAGGAAAGGGTCACGATTCAAAGTGCTCTTATCACCCACTGGCACCATGACCATACTGGCGGCGTCAGTCAGCTCCTTGAGCATTCACCCCACACGGAGATCTTCAAATGCGACCCACCTGAGGGTCAGCTTAGTATCTCAGATGGACAGAAGTTTGAAGTTGAGGGGGCGACTCTGATAGCGGTGCACACGCCGGGTCACACTACTGACCATATGGCATTCATATTTAAGGAGGAAGACGCCTTAGTCACCGGCGATAATGTCTTGGGCCAAGTCAGTACCCAGAGCCTTGTTTCTTTATTTAGCAACTTCCTCCCTCCGCGGCGCCTCTGAAGATATGTACCTTTCACCCTTTGCGCGCAACGGATCACGCGCCTGACAACCTCCGGTTAATACCTAACAGAGTAAGTACTAACTCCTGCATATGAAACAGGGCACAGCCGTCTTCGAAGATCTCGGCGTGTATCTCCAGAGCCTAGCAAAAATGGAAAATCTAGTCTCTGGTCGGGCGTATCCCGGACACGGCCCGGTGATAGCGGAGGCGCGGACCAAGATCGCCGAGTACATATCGCACAGACAGGAGAGGGAGAGGCAGGTGCTGGAAACGTTAGGTTCCACCGACCCTACCAGGGCCTGGACTCCCATGGAATTGGTAAAAGTCATATACAGGGACGTCCCAGAAAGCCTTCACCTACCCGCAGCAAATGGCGTGGTACAGATCCTGCGGAAGCTCCGGGACGAAGATAAGGTCACCTGCGAGGACAGCGGAGATAGATGGCGTCTCAAGGATCGATCCAGCTTGTAGGACGGGGCATCGGCAGTCGGCTGGCTCAGCCTGAGAGTCAGCCGCAGAATGGGGGCTAATGCGCATGGCAATCAAGGCCGATTCAAAGCCACGGGCTAACTTAGCACGAACATGTCTACTTGACGTAAGTGAGGCTTTTACCGTAAACTCCCTTACGGTGTCAGTTCGATGTGGCAATTTCAGTATGAAGACTACCTCGGTACATAAGAGCCTACATACCTACAGATCACCGATGTAGCCGCCTAGGTGGTTACTCGCCGAAAACACCCATCCTGCCGGGTTATGTAGGCTTACCAAATGCTTCAAATGCCACCCTAACCCGAGCTCCCGAGCTAAAAAAAATTCCTCTTCCCCGTTCCTGTGCCACCGCTTTATTGTGCCAGCACCATTGCGGCGCGGTGCCGGGTTGGTCAGGTCAGGTCGCTGCGTTGTCTGAAGCGGGATCTCGCGCCAAGGATGGGTATTCCGCCGATGCCGATTACTGTACGTATGTCGGGTACACAGGTAATCAGTACCTACCTACATCCATCCACTGGACATCCATACTATGATGCGACTTGACTCATCGACCTCCCTGCCTCAAATGCCTCTGTCATTGGCTGCTTCTTGCTTATCGAATATACTACATAGTATGTACTCCCATCGCCAGGCTGACCTGAGATGGGTTACCTAATACCTAGCCTGCGTAGCCTGCATCAGTACTGTCGAGGCGGGAACAATTAGTAATTACCTACTACCTACCTACGTATGTACATTCTAAACATAGCGAACTGGGATTTGCCACCGTAGGACGACATGGCAACTTTCATAGACACCTCCATCTTCACGAGCCTACTGATACACACACAACTGATATGCAGCGAAACACATCAGCCACCTGCCTAACTATTTAAGTATGCTCGCGTAAGAAGTCATACTCGTAGTTGTCGGGTAGTGGGGCAGAAAAAGAGGAAAGAGGAAAAATTGAAATGCCTCAATGGAGAAGTTTCCTCTCTGTTTAATTAATGCCTCCTCTATCTTGTGTCTTGGCTCGATCCAGAGCTTCCGAGCAGAAGCGTTAGCAGCTCGTTAACCGCGCTAGCAGGCAGTAGGTAGACGATCATACAGATGTCCATATACTGTATCTCCAAGTCTGCTACATGTAGTAGGACATCATCCTCATCCTGCATGCCAGCCTTATGAAAGCTCGATATATATATATTAGTCTGTCACACGGTACCACACTGTGCAAGCTACCCTTACCCTTGTCCCATGGGCCGTGGGCTCGCGCCCCCAATCGGACTCCGATGTACCCGCTTCCTTCCAACCTCCTTCTCCGACATCGTGGGCTATGTGGGTAACGTCTGGCACAACTATTTGTCCATGATCGGGTAACCACCGTTCCGCCAAAGCAGCTCTCCACAATCCAACATCCAACAAACGCAAGGGAAGGCTTGCTGGATGGAAGCTCTCCATATATCCATTCGACGAATTCCATGCTTCCACATCAGCATCGTCCAAGTTACCAAGTTATATCGGTTTCGCTCCCGGCATTCGTGGGATTTTCCGTTCCAATCCGTCCCAGGACACCTACATGTACCAAGCCGTTGCACGTAATTCATGACTCGTCGGCAGTCGTGTGTTGGCCAAGTCAGTTGGCTACCGACCATGCAAGTCGCAGATTTTACTATACGTTTTCACCCCGAGATATCGGTCCAAGATCCATCACGGTGGGTGGTACGCATACTATCGAAGACCGAACGCATTATACATAAGTAGTCGCGACCTCACGTATGATTCGTATGGTACACTTATCTGCTTTAACTATCACATGTACGTATTTTGGAAATGATGCAGTGATTATATAATAATAACTACACAATATCAAGCATCACTCCTCTATTTCGTTTGTCGCCCGGTAACACCTCACATCTAACGCCACCCATCCCTCTTGCCTGCCTCCCCTGACAATATGAGTTACAGATATTATCAGAGGGGTTTGCCAATTAACTGCCTAACTTGTTTGACATGGAGCCGACCGGCCTTTCTTCTCTCTACGCAGTACCTCGTGCCCATGCCCAGTTCCGGAGGCCGGCACTTAGCAGATCGCTCAGCAGATTGGCGGGAGACCTACATGATTTGCATCTAACCCCAGCCAAGGATAGCCGAGGTCTGGAGCCCCCGCGGTCTATTGAAGCAATGAGATTCCTACATAGATACGGATGTTGATTGTCGTGGGCTTGGTCTCCATGAACAAGACTTCTTCCATTTTTCGAGGTAACCCTATACAGTCTGTAACAGATTAAGAAGTCTTGGATAGATGAAGGCGATGTGATGAAACAGCCCCGTCAGCACACAATAGTATTATGTATGTCTAGCACATACGACTGCAGGAAGTCCTCCATCGTACGATCGCGCCTAGGTGTACTCACCATTTCCTAGTATAGCACTAGCATCGTAAGGTTTGGGTCGCGGAGGAGGAGATGGATCACTGGCCGAGTGGGTAGTGAGGCTTCCCTGCCTGGAAGTTGTAATACCTGCGCACATGTGTAAGATAGTCGAGCGGCTTCGCTTTTTTTTTTTTTTTTTTTCCCCTCCCCTTCTTATAAGCTAGGTAGGTACTTTGGGTGTACTGCGTGATCTGCCATGTGAACCAGCTCCCATCCCTGCTAGCGCGGCTCCATGGGAAACGTGAAAGGCTGAGGATGGTCATCTGCAAATGGGATAGAGCAGGGGCTTTTCGCAAGATGGTAACGAAACATATGATCACGACGCAAAATACTCGGTTCAATGGGTTGACGTTACAGCATATATGCATTTGCAGACTAGATGCATATGGATACCAATGAGGAGAGATGGAGATGAGATGGAGATGGAGATGGATGCCACTCCGCTTAGTCGCCGACATGTGCGTATGTACATTCATGTAGTACATAAAACACAATGGCAACCTCCAGTACGGAGTTCGGCCATCGGTTCGGCCCCGTCCATCAGTCACATCCGTCGTACCGTACAAAGAACCTTAGAAAGCCATGCTGTCTACCTAGGTAGGCAGTAAACTAGGCATGTAGACAGTAAACTACATAGGTAGGCAGTAAACTAGATAGGCAGTAAACTAGGTAGGCAGGCATGGATGTAATAAATGGGAAATGGGAAAAAACGGCATGTTGAAACGAAAGCGGACTTAGTCGGTATGGCCAGTACCTAATGTCCGGTTTAGTTCGTGGTGGGGTCCACGCAAAGGTCATATCCATTGATGTATGTAAATCGTGCAACACTCGCTACCTGCAACGGTAGGTAGGTACTTAGTTGTACGGGTTGTGTATTCATTTGAGCGCTGAACAAACTCACTCACCAGGCCCATGACCTAAGCAGTAGGTGGCTGCTAGGCGGCCAAGGGCGCGTTGACATCGACGATTGCCATTGGTGTGTGCAGCTGTTTACCCAAGCTCAGGCGACATGGCTCCCCTGTTCGCTCCCTGTCAGAACATCATGCTACTGTGGTAGGTAACGCAGTAGCGCTCCCATCACGGTAAGTGGGGTCGCTGGCGGGCTGGCGGGCTGGACGGATGATGTTGTCATTGTCAAGTATCCATGGAGACGACATGGGTCTTCCTTCACCTCTTCGAACCGACTGGAATTAGCAAGCTTAGCGCTAATTCTCCGGCCTCACCACAAAGCACACACCACCAATACGTCCCAAGGCCCAAGACACGCTGCCACCCACCGCCGTTTTGAATGGTAACCAGGTAGCTTTCCAGTCCATCTATGGATGGATGTATCTTCGGATCCCTCGGACCTTGATGTCAAGATGCGCCCCATCTCATCGTGCTATTTTCCGCACCACAGATTCATTAGGTATTCACCAGAAAAGCCATGGGGCCTGAAAGCGTGCGAATGCAGGTAATGCAACCGTTTCCGTTGCTTACATACCAAAGCACATGAGGTGCCACACTTTTACCCACCCAAGCCTGTACATACAGAAGTATGTACCAGCGCAGGTAGCATCGTCCCGACCAGGTCAGACGTACCCACCGAAGACCTCGTTGACGTCCGAGGAGAGTCGCTGCCAGCGTCCATAGAACTTATATATCGGCCCTGCGCTTTCCCACCCCTTCACACCATGATGCTGTTAATGAAAGCTTTCCACCCCCCCTCCACTGGGTTGCTGGCCGTCCCATACGTGCATATAGTGCCTACGAATACCTATCCTGCCTGACATCCCATCCTGTCTTGCATAACTCTACAGCCCGTCTCAGATTATAGCTCGGAAGTCTATACGTCTGCAAATTTTTGTCCTATATATTGGGCTAACTTCCCAGCTCTACACATCCCTACGTTACCGCCGCAAGCTTTCTTAGGGACCCTAGTTTGTCGTGGTGTTAACCCGTTTGTCACCCTCTCTGTGGGCTGCCTCGCCGAGCCTTCTCCCGCCAAGGATTTCCCGGGCGGGATATGTAAATACTGCTACCTATTTTCTCTTGATCGACGGGATACCCAAAGAGACAGTCTCCACAGACCAAGCGGCGACATGAGGTCGACCACCGTGTCTGCGCTCAAGGTCCTGGCGCTTGTCGCCGCCCTCGGAGCTATTCCTGCCGTTCTTGCTCACGGCCATGATGACGAAGGCGCAACGGATATGGGCATGGACATGGGTGCCGAGGATCCGAAGCCGGACGAAAAGTCGTATCCGCCAACCTACTTCGCACATCCGGAGCATGTCTCAGTCATATATGCACACATTGCCTTCATGGTCATTGGGTGGATCGTCGTGCTACCAACAGGTATGCAAACACGGCTAATTGGAGCTCTAAACCGGTCGCAACGCTGACTAGTGTATTCTAGCTGTCATGTTCTCGCTCGCGCGGTCACGATACACCCTCCCGGTCCAGTTCCTATTTCTCCTCACGAACGCGCTCGGCCTCGTGCTAGGCATCGTCTACAACGCGAAAACGCCCGACCTATACCCGAACAACGCGCATCATAAGCTCGGATGGATAGTGACTTGGGTTGTGAGCGCGCAGGTCATAATCAGTTTTGTGGATCGCGTAGCGGGCGTGATGCGCCGGAACGGGACCCAGCAACATGGCAAGGAGGAGCAAGCGTTCATCCCGATTTCGACCGAAGCTATGGCTGAGCACCAGCGTATCAGCGACCCGCCGTATTCCCAGTATCGACACTCGAATGACAGCGGCCAGGGCACGGAACCGAACACCGAGTCCCTTAGGAGCAACTCGTTATCGACGGCGGTTGACCACGAGTCGCCAATGGAATCGGGCGATCGAAGACCGCAATACGACGAGTTTGAAGATCTTGAGCTCAAGCCCGCGGAGCTGCTCTCGTCCAAGAGCCGAATCTCGCTTGCTGCCAGGCTCGTCGGCAAGATCTCGACAAGGGTTTGGAGGGTTCTGGGATTCACCTACAACTTCATCGACCGAACTATTCTCATACTCGGTTACATTGCGCTTTGTACTGGTGTCATTACATATGGTCGTTTCTTTGTAAGTTTGCGCCGACAGGCATTCCGGTGTCACGAGCTGATTAGCTAATCTCTCTTCTCTATTATAGGAGGGGCATGGAATTTTCAGTGGTCTCGCTCACTGGATCAAGGGTGGTATCTTCTTTTGGTACGGAATCCTGACCCTGGGGAGATGGTCCGGAAGCTTCGGAGAACTAGGTTGGGTGAGTCAGAACAGACGGATGAGGTCGGTATGCGCATTCGCTGACGTGATATGACTCAGGCATGGAACGTCCGCCCGAAGACAAGCTCGAAGAAATGGAGGCCTACAGCCGAATTTGTCGAGGGTGCTCTTATTTTCACTTATGGATCGACCAATATCTTCCTGGAGCATCTTGGCAATGCCGGCAAGGAGTTCAGCCCTCAGGACCTGGAACACGTCTCTATCACGGTGCTTTTCATTGGAGGCGGACTGGTAGGTTTTCATGCATTTTTGGACTAAACCACGAGGCGGCAAAACTGATGTTGTATAGCTTGCTATGCTTATCGAGTCGACTCGAATTCGTGAGCTCCTGAACACCACCGTAACTGAGGCAACCCGCAGCGACGAGGAAGCCGAGGCTCTTGAGAAACCGGATACATATGAATTCTCTGTCAATCCGATTCCGGCGCTCGTTATTCTGCTTCTTGGAATCATGATGAGTTCTCACACGCAGCAGTCTATGATCTCCAGCATGGTTCATAAGCAGTGGGGCAACCTCTTGACCGGTGCCTCGTTTGCCCGTGGCTTTACCTATATCTTGCTGTATCTGAAGCCCCCGCGCTCGGTTCTCCCCTCTCGACCTCCCACGGAGCTTATGACCGCCTTCGGACTTATCGCCGGCGGTACTATCTTCATGGCTAGTGTGAGTAGCGACGCGCCACCAAGGAAAGGATGAGATTGCTGATTATCATAACAGGCGAGTGACACGGTCAGTGGAATGATTCACTATGAACTGGACGCCATGTTCATATACACGGTGACGATGGGCCTGGTCGGTCTGCTCATGGCCTGGGTCGTCGTCCTCCTCGCCCTCAAGGGCTGGGCCGTCCGCAAGGAGTCCGGGCGGAATCCGAAAGCTTGGGCCCTCGGCAACGGGGTCTAGGTGATAATTATTCGCCCAACGTCAAGCGGCAATTCATCGTCCAAACAAAAATATTTCAAAACGAGATCAGCATAGCATTGGGTCGGATTCTTCATTTTCTTTTAATCGGGACTTACCCCGTCTAGTCAGCAATTGAAGACAAGACGGGTTGAACCTCTAATCGAAGAAAAGAAAGCGAATCAGATTCCTGGAATCCGGCGTACTTTGGGGCAGGTGGTCGGTCTTTTTACGCGATTATACCCCCCTCTTTTTCTTCTTCTCTTGCTTTTTCGGCATTCAGATCTTATTTTTTGCATTCTGGACTTTCATTATGATCATCGATGATACCCCTAGGGAAATTAAGAGAGGACTTAACGAGGACGACGTTTTTGCACAGACACGGCGGGACAGAACGACATGGCGGCTGCTTGGTTGGCCGGACCAGTTAATGAGGTGGGATGTAACGGGCAACGGGTAGATGAGTGGATGAATCAATCGGGTTATACCTACTGAAACGCATGAATAATTATACCCTCGGTAGAGCTCTGGGTTGGTTGCCGATTTGGATATTTGGCCTCTCCCTTCCCGTCTCCATCTATGTAATTGACTTGCCTGATGGGTGGGTTGGTGGTTGGTTAGACCGGTGAGGGAGGGGGGGCGAAGGGGGATGAGCTAGCTGAGTAGAGCCATGTCGAAGCAAGCCCCTTTTCAGTTTTCGATAACGTCGGTTTATACACCTACGTCATCACATTGACACTCTACCTAGATTGATGACCTTGGTTTATGAAGACTTTTCGAATCACATTATCACACATACATTTCCGCCATTGTACTCCTAGTGCCTCTTGATACTATGCTCTATGTGAGACCTGAATCGGTTACCGGCATTACCTTTGTTGGACCGGGGGATTAGCGTTGGAAGAGAAAAGAGTGCGAGTATCTCGAAGCCTACGCCTCAAGATCATCAACCCCGCCCCCTATGTAGGTAGGTCTGGGCCGCAACTCTCCGCCACCGTCGACCTGCAGAAACCACGAAGGGGCAGCATAACATCCGACCCGCCCGAGCGGCCCCGCCCGCGGCACTCAATGCCCCCCGCCCGCGGCAAAATGGTCGTTCTGCGCCTGCGCGTACTCGGCGTAATCCGCCACGAGGTCCTGGGCCCGGCCAACCAGGTTCCGGACCTCCCCGTCGGCGGGCGACCCGAGGTCGCAGACGTCCACCACCGCCACCACCACCACC
>JWIU01000042.1:11718-144729 GCA_000966885.1 Xylaria sp. JS573 | reverse complement strand
TTCTTTATTATTACGTATTAATTTATTAAATAAATTATTTTATTAATTAATTTATTTGTAAAAATATTAAAATTTATTTATTTTAATTTTATTTTAATTTTTTTATATAAAAATTATTTAATAATTAAATTATTATATTTATTAATTAATTAATTTATAATTAATTAAAAATTATTAATTATTTATAAAAATAATAAACTTTTATTACAATTTATAAAATTTTTAATGTAAATTTAAATTTATTAATATTTAAAAAAGAATTTTATAAAAAATAAAAATAAAAATAAAAATTATTATATAATAAGCAAAAAAAAAAACATATTATAAAATTTTTAACTTTATATAAATAAATTTAATATATAACTTAAAAGCTTATTTTATAAACAAAACTATTAACGTAAATACATATAAATAAATAATAAATAATAAATAATAAATAATAAAGGGAGAAGCTAAGTTAGTGTGAAATGAGGGTGTGAGACCCAAGGGGACACATTAGGGTAGCCCGTACGGTGGTTACCTGACCGTAAGTCCTAACATGAATAGCATCCCGATCTCGGGGTGCGTTACCCTTCCCTGAAAAATGCAGTTATAGCACCCCATTAGCGTCTCGTTGGTTCCGACGTTGAGCGCCTCGTAGAGCGCTGACTCCATGAACCCGATGGTTAGCTTCTTAACGGTTAATAGCACGTTGCCGTAGTCTATGAATTGCGTGACAACATTTGCGGGGCTCTCGGGCCCCCCGTCGTCCGGGTCCCCAAGAACCTCTAGGTCGAGTAGTCCTCGTTCCCTATAGCCTTGACCTGGCAACCCAGGAATAATGTAGTTCTGCACCTCAGTCGGGTTGTAGGCCTTTTCTATGAAGGACTAATCCATCGCCGGCTCGCGTAGGCTACCGACCGTATCCATCCTGACAGAACGACGTTCAAAGTTAAAACCCGTTGAACACAAGGTGACGTTGAGAGACCGTCCCCCTGGCCTTTTAAAGCTGTTCCATTCTTGGTTCGGACTGCTTGTGTCGGATGAAAGGTTCCACAATTCGTCCACATCGGCTTAATCAGCCTCTCGCATGTTGTTGGCGAACACTAGCCAGGATGTCGAGTTGTGGGACCACAGGTCATCTGCTGAGTTCCACGGCGTCTTCATGTATGCTTCGTTTTCAATAAAACGTCCAGTCCCGCTCACGGAGCAAAATGAGGACTGCCACTTATCCAGGTCAATGTCTATGTCGTTTAATGATCCCTGGACTGGAGTAGAGCACTCGAAATCTCGATCATCGCAATTCCCAGCGTCGCACGCCGAGTCGTTAAGCTCCGCATCTTGGGGACTCAACCGGTAATGCAGGGTTCCCAAAAGGACATCTATAGGTAATCGAAACGGCTATTCTGACTGTGTAAATAGATAATCTGATTGTGTCTCACAAAAATTAAGCAATTACTGGGACAATAATAGAGTTATTTTTACGCTAATATAATTTATTTATATTAAAAAATATTACATTTATTTGAAAATATTATATAAAGTTTTTAAAAAATTAATTTAAAATTATTATTTTTATAATTATAATATTATTTAATTATTTTAAATTTGGGAGGTGTGGTTAAGAGGTGAGGTCAAAAAAAAAATTGCGTTGTCAGGTTGCTAGATGAGGTACCTGCTGGTACTAGTAAATTGTACTAGCGTGGGTTGTATATTTACTATATGTGGGACACAGTCAGATTATCTATCTGCACAGTCAGAATAGCTGTTTCGATAGGTGATTTGGGAAAGTGGGTGACAGAAATGCGAGGCCTTATATACGTCGCCCTCGAAGTCATTATCATGGAGTTGCCTTCGAAGTGGCGCACCGAGGTGCGGTTGTCGCTCCCCGTAAACGGAAGGAAGCCTCTCTGTATTAGTCCAGTGTCACTATGGCCGCGTAGGTTTGGAGTAGCATCGAAGTCAGATTGTGCTTCTGCGTATACGGCGTATACTGGAGAACGATTGACCCATGTCTTGTCGATTGTGTATGAGAAGCAACCGGTGTCGTGGCAGGATATTAAGTTCTTCTCTTGCGGAGTATTGACATTGCCAACAATGATGGAGTTACGTAGATCCGTAAGTAGGATAGTAGAAGTGAACTGAAGGCCAAGTGCTGCAGTTGCGACTAAGAGTATTAGCCAAAACTCGAATGTGTACAGGATTCGGATGGACTTTGACGAAAGTATCAACTGAATAAGCTGTCTGGGACTGTCATTAATGCCTCGCATAACCGAGAACCACGCGACTTGCGATTTCCGGACGCAGCGCTTCTCGAGCTCGAGTGCAGCGATCATGGAGGTGCACACAGCTGACTGTACAGAGACAATAAACCGGAGAACGAGGGCACACAGCGTAATTTTCTGGGTCATCCAGCCGTGAGTCGCTATCTGGCGCCAGAGTGTAGTGGCGTCGGCTCCTTCTGGGGCGGGCCCGTGGCCAAACCAGAGAAAGGCGAGAAAGCCGATGACACCAAGAAGTACAGTTTGACCTCCTAGTATACTTATACATCCACTCATGCCCAGCGATTCCTTCAGCGGAAAGGTAGAAACTGGCGAAGCATTATCATGGTTTGTCACTGTGTTTTGACTGCCTGCTTCTTGTACAACCTCTTCTGTTGGCAGCTCAAGAAAGGACGTCTGTGCCGTGGTACCAGACTCTGCTGAAACACCTGGGAAGTGATATGTGGATTGAGTGGGGGAATCTGAATGTCCAGTATACGTCGAGGTAGATTGCTCCTCTTGCTGTGACTGCGTCATTGGGATTAATTGCTGCTGCCGGACGGTGTGTCGATCCGAAGTATAGCTGGACACTGATTGGGATACTCTATCCACATCGAGATTCGAATCAATAGCAGCATCGTATCTTTGCGAAATATCGCGATTGCTAATAGATACCCTTGAGCGCCCATTGCTTGAAGTTGCCGCTGTTGAAAGCATCTGTCTATGGTTTGCGTTCTGTGCATATAGGTTCTGATCCTGGTGCTCTCCTGATTCAGGCAAGAGCATCGGTGCTTCAGAGCGAGTCTCTAAAACCGTCGGCATAGGGGTTACTCCCAAGTCATTCAGTTGGGCGGTTTGATGCACACTTAGATGTGATTCCCGAGATGCTGGTGTTGGCGACATTTTAGTTGAGTAAACGTCGGAGGTAAACCGTAAACGAGCTTTAAGAAAACATGTGCTTTACGGCAGATGGTATACTTAAAGGTTCGCAATGTGAAGTCTGGGGAGTAGGTTGATTACTTCGGCTGGATATAGCTAAGTATATATGTATTATGACATTAGTATTAGGTAACGCTAGCTCAAACTTCTGGGACTTTAACAGTACTAGGTGCTGATATAGGATGTGGCCAAGCGTGTACGACCCTACGACCCAATGGGGGCACATTGCAAGGGGAATCAGTTGAATGGCAGGTATGTGTTACGCAAGGCTCACGATATATTATATCTCTCATCTACTTGGTGCAGCTTATGATATGAATGCTACTCTGCTTAATTAAGCTGTAACCAGGATTATTCGTTCCGTGGGAATAGGTAGGGGCTTATTTCAGCCTCCAACGACCTAATCTCCACATTTCAAGAGGCAGGTATATGAATAGTATAGTTTTCATTATTAGCAAGTATTATCATTCGGAGTATGTCTGGGAGGGTACCTCCTTATATAGCCATAGACTGAGGGTCGCTGTACCAGCCACCCGAATATTTCAACACTCCATATCTGTTCGGCTTATAAATAGATCGACGGCGTAAGATAATATGTACGACAGCCTGGAGGTGACACGATTATACATTNAAAAAAAAAAAAAAAAAAAAAAAAAAAAAAAAAAAAAAAAAAAAAGCGGTTGTACAGCGACTTGGGGGCGACTAATCTCCCTCCTTGTCTGTCTATCAGGTTCTGCCGGATACGGGCATGAAAGCTAATAGGGGGATAATGCATACTGCAGCTGTTACCTACGTCTGGGAATCCTGTTTTCTGCCTGACACAAAAGGAACTCTGATGGGGGTTAGAATAAGATGATCCATACGAACGTTAGCTATCTGATGAGTGCAATTTGATATATGTGACTGTCTAGACCCCTCACCACCTCCTAAGTTGCGCAAGATGTGCTGTTTAGATCAACCCTTGAGGTTTCTTTAAAAGTGATCAATACAACCTTGGGGCCGTGTTGACTACCTTCAAACTCTTTCCTCGTTCTGTTGTTGGTTTCTGAATTCTTCTCCACCCACTTTCCCAGGACCCATGCTACTGATACTGTTTATAGCGCATACCGTTATGTTATCTATGCTGTGCTTAAATGATATCCTGCTACCTACTGATGAAAAGTTGTTATGTAACTAGTCTTCACACAGCTGGGTTTGGGGCCATAAGGATACGTACACGGAAAGCAAGCTCAGAGTTATTAGCTTTAAGGATAGTCTCACCACTCGTATGGACGGTGATTGGTGTAACGAGGATAACTCCAAGTTATCATGAATTGAATCGTACATAGACAAACGCTTCATCACCCCACCGTAGATCTATAAGCCGTACCCGCTATCAACCCAGGATTGACGCGTAGTGGCATGGAGTAACCCAATCCCCCAATCTAGTCTACTCTACCACTACGACGAAGGCGTTGCCGTATCAGCCTTCCCCTTCCCCTTCCCGGGCGCCTCGGCGAACCGCGCGCCCCACTTGTCCTCCAGCTGGAACACGGCCAGGCACTCGAGGGCCGACGGGGCGCCGAGTTCGGGGTCCGCGCCGGCTTCCAGCAACGCCTGCGACTCACGTGCGCGCACCCGCGCACCGGTTAGCTTCCTTTTCTTATCCTCGCAGCGGACTAGGTACTACCCAGGTAGGTAGAAACATCCGACGAGATGAGATGAGATGAGATGAGAGCCTCACCTCGATCACCGCGTCCTCCTTCTTGAACACGGCGCCCGCGAGCGGGCTCTGTCCCCGGTCGTTGATCCGGTTCGGGTCCGCGCCGTGCCGCACGAGCAGTCGGACCAGGTCGGCGTGTCCGTAGTAGGCCGCGAGCATGAGCTGTGGCGTTGGGCGATTGATTAGACACGTGCCCATGTACGTCCGCCTACCTTCCACTCACTCACTCCCTCGCATTTAGGTAGGTAGGGAGGTAGGTACGTACTAGGGTGTCGCCTTTCTCGTTGGTCATGTTGGCCGGCAGGCCCGCGGGCAGCGCCTGGTCGAAGACGTCGAGCTGGCCCCCGCGCGCGGCGTCGTACATACGGCCTGCGAACTCGATGGCTTCGGGCGGGAGAGATGCCGCCGCCGCCGTCGGGGCGGCAGGTGCGGCGTCGGCGTCGGTCGCCATTGTGGGAAGAAAGAGTGGGACACGTGCAAATACCCGGATGACAGCGGCAGAGCGGGTTAGATATGCCAAGAGGAGGAGTCGGAGGACGACCTCGAGAGCTATCGCACGGTTTATGAGATTAGGTTGGTTAATAGTCGGGAAATGGTTTCTGGGGCATCACGTGGATGCGTGGGATCGATATCATGGATTGCAATGGAAAAGTTCGGGTTGGAGATGAAGTCATATTAGTGCTCTAACCTTTATTCTTGTTATAGCTTCCGTAAATCTTATCTTAGGTAGTATGGTAGTTAGTGCGATAGCCGAGGTTGTAACAGACCACTCAACAGCCATTACTAAGGATACCTAATCTGGAGGTATATATCGTTCTTTACTATCATGGACTACAACAACCCAGCCTCAGGTGGAAATGCGATCTTGTATCATTCTCATACCCCGCAATGGCAGAATGTTGCCAATCCGCTCCATTTATGCATATACACAGCTATGCATATATACAGCTTTTACGACCTAGGGAGGTACTACGGCTTTGGTAGTGCATTGTAAAGTCACCTCACATTTACCCTTATTGTTACACCCCTGTTCTGCTATGAGGTTGTTTTCCGTAGGTAAACATTTAAACTGATACTTGACGGATTTCACTTGAGATACGCTTCGAACTAAGGGGCTGTTTGGTTGCATAAGCACCCAGCTGCTTATTTGTACAGCCTACTATAATAAGTAGTGCGTTCGCGGGCATCAGCTATACGTAGCCTACTGTAATTTTGTTGATTTAGGGATACCCTTAACCGTTTTTTTTATCCAATTATATATCGTTATTTTGCTGAATTATATCCCTGCAGCGTGAGCGGCCTCTTGCATGTTTTTTGTTACTGAAATCGCTCGCTAGCAGGGGTTTGTTGCCGATGAAGCCACTTTTGATGCCCCCTTGCTGCTGCCCCCCTGCTGCCACACCTCTTTTGCTACCGTTGTTACTATCGTGAGAAGTCTGGCGGCTGAGGAGGTGTCGGAGGAGGAGGTGCCGGAGGAGGAGGTGCCGGAGGAGGTGCCAGCGAGGTCTTAAGCATCAGCGAGGTCTCAAGCACCTCACCAGCGAGGTCTCAAGCGCCAGCGAGGTCTTAAGCACCTCACCAGCGAGGTCTCAACGAGCCAGCGAGGTTTCAACAAGGTCTCAAGCGCCAGCGAGGTTGTAAATAACTGACGAAGGAGAAAAAACAACAACAAAAAAACGTCATAAAGCCACTTATTACTGTAGATCTCGTTTCAGATCAAATATCATAAGCAGTTATTCACGAATGCACAACTATCTTATCGACATAAGGAAGACGCTAGTTAAGTGGCAAAATCAACCAAAAGCATGGGTCTCGAATGTCGGTGAAATACAGGGGTCACACGGACCATAAGCATAAGCATGCTTTTGCAACCGAACAGCGCCTAAGGGGAAGGAAGAGCGAGCACAGACACAACTTGTTAGACGAAGGGAATTGGATTTCAGCAACATGCATATAATACAAAGTATCACTCATAAATATTGCATTAACTCTCGCTTAAAAACGCACGCAGATTTTCAAGGAAATGTGTTCCCGACCATCTGACTAAGTAAAGACTCAGTATGTTCTAGAATACAATAGGCTTTTACTCTGTCTACAAGACCCACAAATCCATCAGTAGTTAAGGTATTGGAGGTACTATGCCAAGTAAAAGTTCAGAGACACAGTAGCCTTATTTATAGAATGGTAACTTCAAATCGTACAGAAACTGTGGGTGATACTTTGTAGAGCCTGTGTATGTTTCGTAGAACGTCATGTTCATAGCTCGTAGTGAGATTCGGAATCTCTATAATCCGATCTACCGGTCTTCCACGGGCTTCCCCTCTAAGCCACCCCAGCCCACTGCCAGCCCCCCGCGTCATAGAGCGAGGTCCCCCACATGAAAATCCTATTTCATCAAATAATTACCAGTATTTATCAGTTCTGACTTTCTTTGTGTTCCTATTTGCCATCGTACTTATAAGCTTCATCTGTCTGAAGCGAGGTTCAGGATTAGCAGGTAGAATAGAATACAGGCTTGTAAGATCGGCAATGACAGGCAGCTCAGGCGGATAATGCGGCTGAGGGTTCCCCTGACTAGAGATTCAGAACACGAGAGAAGACTCGAGAGCTGAAGCTAAAGACTGCCTGACTACCTACCAAACAGCCTACGTTACTAATAATAACATGTAGAACTCAAGTTTTCCCATTTCTACTTCGTACAGATCTGTACATGGCGTCTGGCGGGGATCGTAGCGCACAGAC
Organism: Xylaria sp. JS573; assembly: GCA_000966885.1. Taxonomy (NCBI): domain Eukaryota; kingdom Fungi; phylum Ascomycota; class Sordariomycetes; order Xylariales; family Xylariaceae; genus Xylaria; species Xylaria sp. JS573. The sequence goes on along the minus strand of JWIU01000042.1, from coordinate 137,106 downwards.
GTGAGGGTAACCCAATGGGTCGACGATCCACATTAAAGATCTGGAACTCGTGCAGCGGTGAGCGACAAACCGGCGCACGCGTGGCAGGGGCCCCATTATCGCGATCGTGAACTGGCAATGAACCCACCGACCACCTGTTCCTGTCCGCTGTCCTGCCCACACCGCTAGAGCGCGTCAGGGGGCCAAGCTGGCGTTCTGTAGTGGGGGGTTGGGCACGGTTTAAAAGCCCTGCCCGCCCGCTTCACCCGTCGCATTGATGCCCGTCATCTCTTTCCCAGATCGAATGGTCCTTGCTTTTCTGATCGACTGATTGAATTGACGAACGAAACGACTGTGAATCCACACACGTACGGACCAAAAGAAAAAGAGAAGAAACGGAAAATATATGCCCCCAATGGCCATGGCGCTGAAGTTGTCCCCCGACCAGACCGAGCAGCTGAAGATGCTCGCCGCTGCCGCGACCTTCACGTACGTGGGGTCGACGTTCGCGAGCGACATCTTCCACACGCTGCGCAGAACCCACGCCGGCCGCGCTGCTGTGAAGGTAAGTCAACTCGGGGACTTGAGTGAATTCGTCTCACACTCGCGGCACCCCCCGCATTTTGACACGTGTATGTACTGATTCCACAATGAAGTGGGTGCACCGACACCCCGCCACCTCTCGCTGCTTCCTTGTCGCGGCCACCGGCGGCGTCGTCCTCGCCTGGCCCAGCACGGTAGCCAAGCTCATAGCCTACGTGGGTGGCATTGCAACCGGAAAAGGTGAGTAAACCGTGATCATCCGTGTCGCCGCCGCCGCCGCCGCCCCACAGCACGGCGGCTTAAGCGACAAACATAAACAACAGCGGGGCTAACCTACCAAACCACCTACACAGATAGCGGCTTCAGCTACCGCGGTGGCACGACCGGTTTCGTCGGCATCATCCAGGGCGCGAGCGCCGGGCGCGCGGCGGGAGTCGCGCTCATACGCAAGGCCGGGCTGGCCATCACGGCGCTCAGCGGCATCGGGGCCGTGGTGTCGCTGCAGTGGCAGCGGGTGTCGGGCTTCATCGGGTTCGTGCGGCGGAAGACGGGCGAGCGGTTGCACAAGAAGGACGGCAGCAGCGGCAGCGCTAGCGGAAGCAGCAGCAGCAGAGGGAAGGACAAGGCGCCCGCGTCGTCGAGGAGTATGTTCGGCGTGCCGACCCCACCGCAGTCCGAGATCGAGGTCATCTCTGACGACGATTCGCACAGGAGAAGCTCGAGCACCCGGGGCGAGAAGAAGCACCGCAAACACCGGAGGTGAATGGAATTGACGAGTGAACGGACGAATGGGATGAATGAATGAATGAATGGAATGAAAAACGGAGAAAAAAAGATCATGAGAGGGATAGGATAACACTGGTCATATAACGAGGTATGAGTCATGGGCTGTGTATATACATAGAGGCCCGGGTTATGAAACAGAAACAATGATGAAATGATATGAGGATAAATCTAGCTGTCCGCGTAGAAGCTTCATAACGCCGGATCGCGTGACGTGACGTTGACCACAAACCCGCCGGATGAAACTCAGCACTCTACATTCGGGTCGCCCTCTAACTTTTCATACTCCACCAATTGAAATACGTGTTTTCGATTCTACAACTATCTATAGGAGGCATGAATTGTCCTTAGATTTGTGACCCCGCGAGCCATACACGCTTCCATGCGCTCACCTACCTACCCCTCGTTTCAATGCCAGCCAACCCCGCTCCAGGTCAGGTGTGCGATATGTTGATAGAGATTGTGAACAGAATTTGATCTACCAGCACAAGTAGCAGATAGTGGCAAGAATGGTGTAAATTAGCAAATACATGGTCTCAATGGTGTCCTTGTGGTTACAATACGCTCAGAACCGCTCATGAATGATTTACTAAGTCAAGGTTGTCCGCAATAGAAGTCGCTCTTGAATCGGATATGACAGCATGACGTAGTAAAGCAAGGGGTAAGACCGCCGCTACCCGCGTGCACTGGCACCCGAACCACACACGCGGTACAGCAACCGCTACGGAACTCCCCAGGCTGGCAAGGTACCTAAGTTAGCGGTCAGCCACAACTATCAGACAGCTCCAGTTCCTTGAACGTTCCAATCGCCATTACAAGCTGCATACTACCGCTCAGGTCTATCCAACCTACCCGCCGCCGCAATGCCGCCACGACTACCGATCCGACTGGCGACCCCAGCAGCGCAGCGTCTGCGCCTGCGCCCCGTCATCGTCGCCGTCGTCCGGCGGCAGCCGTACTCGAGCGACGCCGCCGCCGCCGCCGCGGGCCCGCTGATCCGGGTGACGAACCTGCCGGCGCCCAACACGGGGCACATCCGGGTGCTGGAGCTCAACCGGGCGACGGCGCGCAACGCGATATCGAAGGCGCTGCTCGCGGCGCTGCGGGCCGAGGTCGACGACGTCGCGGCCCAGTACACGAGCGACGGCGAGGAGCTACCGGCACCCCCGCGCTTCGGCGGCGCCGCGGGCGTCGACCAGAAGGGCCCCACGCGCGCGCTCGTCCTCGCCAGCGCCGTCGACGCCAGCTTCTGCGCCGGCGCCGACCTCAAGGAGCGGCGCGGGTTCTCGCAGGAAGAGTCAGTGATTGAATTAGTATTCCCCTTTTTTACCTAGCCTACCACCACCGTGACGGTTGCAAACCAGCCACCGTTCACGACGCACGAAAACACCGCGCAAGTGCGCGTGTTTTTTTCGTGCTGTGCCAATCGTAACCCCAAAAACTTCCTGGAAAACTACCTTATACCTAACCGACCCGCGGACAGGACGGCGCAGTTCCTCGCCGCGCTCCGGGCGACCTTCTCGGCGCTGTCCGCGCTGCCGGTGCCCACGATCTCGGCGGTCGCGTCCGTCGCGCTGGGCGGCGGCCTCGAGCTGGCGCTGTGCACGCACTTCCGCGTGCTGGCGTCGACGGCGACGGTGGGCCTGCCCGAGACGCGCCTCGGCATCGTGCCGGGCGCCGGCGGCACCTACCGGCTGCCTGCGCTGGTCGGGGTGCCGCGCGCGCGCGACCTCGTGCTCACGGGCCGCCGCGTCTCGGCCCCCGAGGCCTACTTCCTCGGGCTCGCGGACCGCCTGGTCGAGGTCGTGCCGGAGGACGAGCGGGACGCCGTGGACGCCGGACAGGAGGGGCACGGGGAAGGGAAGGGGGAAGGCGGGGAGGGGAAGGGCGGCGGCGAGTCGGACATGCCGGCGCGCGCGCGCCGCGCCGTCCTCGCCGAGAGCGTCCGCCTCGCCGGCGAGATCTGCGAGGGCGGGCCCGTGGCCGTGCGCGCCGCGCTGCAGGCCGTCGCCTGGGCGCGCGAGGACGTCGAGGACGCCATGTACGAGCGCGTCGTCCGCACCGAGGACCGCGACGAGGCGCTCGAGGCCTTCCGGGAGAAGCGGAGGCCGGTCTTCAAGGGGCGCTGAAGGGATGGAAGGAAGAGGTGAGGGGGGAGGGAGGGAGGAAAACAACGGACGAGCGAGCGAGGTCGTGCTGATAGGTGATAGGGACCGGGCCAGTTGTCTTGAGCACATATATGTGTCGCGCAAGTCCTACGTTGTGTGTATTCGCCCACCTAGGAGCAAACGAGTTACGTGGAGCGCCCCTTCGGGGCACCATATATACCAGGTGAGATCTGAATATTAATGGAATATCAAGGTGGTGTCCACCGGCTGGATTACCGGATGTGAATACACATACAGAACTCCAAGCGTAGGGGGGCTACATTGGCAGACAAGCAGGAACTGTAACATTTGTGTATATGCTCAGCATAACCCCATAACTCGTACAATACCACACAAATCTGTGTCTCGAACCGCTCATGTCATACCCCTATCTCAGGCCTTCGCCTGGCTTCGAGTCCTCGTGCTCACCAAGTCACCCTGCTGTCGCGGGGCGGCATCTCTCTTCGCCTTCGCATTGGCTCTAGGCTTGGGCGCGTTCGCGTCGGCCTTCTTGTCGCCCTGTTCTGGTTTGGACTCCTTCTTGGACTTCGGCTCTACCTCTTTCTTGCCCCCAGATTTGTCTTTAAGGTCCTCGCCACCACCGCATGTCTTCTTTCCTTCATCAACCTGCTCGCTCGCGTCCTCCTCCTGATCCTGCTTCTGCCGCTTATTCGCCGCCTTACCTCCCTTCTTCACCTCGTTCCCCTGCCTGTTCCTCGTGTGCGGTTCTTCCTTCTCAGCCTTTCCACCGTCGCCGTCGCCAAGCTCGTTGTCTTGCCGCGCTGCTGGACTCTGGCTCTTAGCCTTGCGCTTCTCGCCTTGATCCGCTTGCTCCTTCTTGCCACTTGCTCTATTACTCCCAGGCTTCTTCTCTTCGACGGTCAGCTCGGACGCCCGTTTCACCACGTCGTTGCCGGAGCGTTCGATGTGCACGGCCGGATTGTCGGGCTCCGCTTTCTTCTTTATCGTGTTCCCGCGCTTCGACTTGATGGCGATCTCGCCCGAGTCTTTCTTCTCGGCCACGGTGCCCCCGGGAGCTCCGCCGCCCCAGTTCCAAGAGACTGCCAGCGAAAACGGTTTTAGCTCGGCCCACCGCACGTCGCGTGTCAATGTCAGGGTTATTTTGAGATCCTGAGCTATCACTTCACTTGAAATGGCATCTCTGGTGTAGCTGACTCGGGGGTTGTTCTTTACCGCATTAAATAAGTACCTTTGTCTCCCTTTTCCGGTTCTTCGTTGGGCATCTCGACTTCAGCTTCTGACTAAATTAAAGACCGAGAGAAAAGCAGCTTTTCGTGATAATGAAGAATCTTGTTCCTAATTGCGATTACAGAGTAGAGGAAAAGTAGCCATGTCGCGAAAAGCTGCTTTATTGAGCCTATCGCAAGTCTTTGTCTTGCGGGCTACAGCATGACCATCAGGTCAATGATTCATCATTGTGCTAGTGCAACATTCCCAGGAATCTGATCCATGCGATACCGCGCGATCTGAACATATACGTGCTAATACCCATACTAGTTTTGATCGTATTTTGAAAAGCCTATTCTTGGATTTGGCAACAAGACATACCTACCTACAATACCTACCTATATAGACACTGGCTACCTACCAAGGGACGCGACGTCAATTACGCTAGCGTCCTAACCACCGGTTCCGAAGGCGTTGCAGCACGGGGAACTAGGTATTCACTGGAAGAGGATTGAGACAATTGGTATCCCACCACGGAATTACGAGACGAACTCGAAAGATTGTGTCTGGTATTGTGCAAGAGAAAGATAATAGCGAAGAGGTCGCAAAGTTCAATAGGGTCTGTATGGAGTGGACAAACCACCGAACCTCGGGACAATGGCTAATCTTCGGTCTCTAAAATCATGAGGATCTAGAGCATGTTTAACGGACCTGGAATCAAATCCCTCACACGGGCTTGTGGTCTAGTGGTATGATACTCCCTTAGCATGGGAGTGGTCCGGGGTTCAATTCCCCGCGAGTCCAGTTCACGAGGTTAGAATCCTCGCGTACCTCTTTCTTTTTCTTTTTCCTCCTCTTTTTTCCTTTGGGTACTCCTTAGTTCGGCCAGGGCTAAAGCATGGCATGGGGTAAACCTCCAGCTACATATGGGCTGCATCCAATCAAGCACGTATCTTAGGCTATTGCTGGAGAACAGACAAGCTCGTGTTCTGTTCGGTGTTGGAAAGGGATTTCGGCAACCGGTGAGTGTATGGAGATGAGCTGGCCATAGTATCGCGAGGAAGCAGGGGATATAAATCTACCACTGGATTAGTCTTATGTAAGTGAAGAGCTTGTCTCGCCTGCTCTTGACCAGAAAATTGACGTGTAATTTGTTTACCGGGGACAAGTCACGGCCTTGCTCAAAGATACGGAAAAGCTGCCAACCCCTTCCCGTCTCCCTGTAAATGCAGTGTCCATTCATAAAATGAGATTGGTGCTCCTGTAACTGCTACGCTGTTAGGACTGTGGTTAGGGTTGTCATGTTAGTTTCGCGTCACCTCGGAGGCGTCAGCGGGCTACGACCAGAGGACGCTTAGGTCCCGCGGCGGTGGGCTTTGCCCTCGCTCCACACACTCGGCGCATACCCGGCTGGTTCGGGCTTTCTGTTGTCGCTGCCTTCAGTCTTAACAAACTTCCATTACGCCCAAATAGAGCAATTCACCGTGTAGGCAATTTGATACCATTCATGCCAATCGTCGTGTTCTATGACATTTTTCGCCATGCTGCCGACCGACTATCCTAGTAAAACATCACCCTTTCTTACCGAAATTCTCAGTTTAGCCGCGACAGTGCCGTTCCCTCAAGCTTTCCAGTCCCATCTCCTCCGTATCAATCGCATGAGGTATACCAGGCCAATGAGGACGGGAACCTCAATAAGTGGCCCTACAGTTGATGCAAGAGCCTGATCGCTATCGGGCCCAAAAGTGGCAACAGCAACGGCGATAGCTAGCTCGAAGTTGTTGCTGGAGGCAGTAAAACTCTGTGTTACGGCGAGGGGATACTTGAAACCAAGTCGATAGGTAATGAAAAGCGTGATGAAGAAGATGGAGAAAAAGTAGACAACAAGCGGTGCTGCAACGCGTATCACAGACACTACCTGGTGGACCACCTGGCGCCCCTGAGACGCGAAGAGGACTAGAATGGTGTATAGCAGTCCTATCAAGGACCAAGGCGCTGCGAATCGGAGGAACACGCGTTCGTACCAGGAGGGCCCGGCCGTCATGCGCAAGCCAACGCGCGTGATGATAGCGGCTGCCAGGGGAATCCCGAGGAACACCGCAACGCTTGTAGCGACAACCTCGTACGAGATGTCGCTGACACCCGTCTCTCCGCTGATGACGCGGATGAAGAAGACGGCGAGGGGAGCGAAGATGACCATCTGGAGGATCGAGTTGATGGTGACAAGGATGGCGCAATATTCGTTGTCACCGGCGGCCAAGCCGTTCCAGATGAGGACCTAGGTTGCCTGCATGTTAGTTTCTGCGTTGGCTATCATAGTCAGATCGGATCACGCGGGGTACGAACCATGGCAATGCATCTTCCAAGGCCAACGAGGATCAGACCGATACGCAAGTCGCTCTTATCGGGAAGAAAAGCCCACGCGAGGCCCAGCTAAGGGGCGTCGGCAATCATGAACCAGCTACATAGCTAACAATGGGCGGAAGGGAGGGGACAGGTCGAGTTACCATGAGGAACGGGGCGACCACCCAGTTTACAAGGAGGCTGAAGAGTATCTGCTTCCACATGGAGCGATGGGCCAGAAGCTCGTGCAGCGACTCGTATCGGACCTTGCATAGGATCGGGTACATCATGACCAGAAGGCCAATGGCTATAAAGCAAAGCACTCAGCTCTTGAGCACATGGATGGCCGTTTGTCCGACTCTAGCTAGTGCGTAAGGTACTTACCGATTGGCACTGACACGCCTACGAACCTGCCCTTCTGCAACGCTGGGCCGGTCGAGGGCACAAAGTTGCCGAGAATGATGCCAATTGCCATGGCAAGGAATATCCACAGGGCGAGGAAGCGGTCGAGCCATCCTAGCGCCTTGAATACCGATACGGTCTCTTTCGTGCCAATCGTGCCATCGCCGTCTCTATCAGCTTGGCTCTCCAGATAGTTGGCCCTGACGGCGGTGGAGCCGGGCTGCTCAGCCGAGAGCGACGGGGTGAATTCTTCGGATTTCGGTTCGGCGGACATGGCTGCGATGAAGGATTTATCTGGTTTACGCTGCGATGTTTGAAGCCCTTGATATGCCTCAGGCTGTTGTTGTGGTGTGGGCAGAGTCGGCTCTGTTATATACTACCTTACATGCCAGATTTGTAGCTCCATCTAAAACCCAGTACGTGGTTCATGATCATCGTGCCTACAACTACCCGAAGACTCGGCCGCTCCCAGGCGTTGTGGGGAAGTACCCAATCATAGCCCAGGTGTGACACACTGGCGAAATAAGGTGCCGTCGTAGGTATTTCATGCGCGACATCATCGGCATCATGGCTTGCTGTGGTTTGATACAAACTTCTTTCCCCCTGCCCCCCACGGATCCACAGCTGCCGCAGCCAATCATGACGGCGGTGTGACACACTCGCCCAGTGCCTTCACCCGTCTCCTCGCTCGTGTCTCTGGGCAGTTTGCCTTATTGGGAAGCCCAGCAAGTCCCATTCGTAGCCATGTTGTGTCGCTGCAGTGTGCTTGCGTGAGATATTTCCTTTGCACGTATGTTAACATCAAAGCCCAGCTCACGATCTATTTCCTGACACACGCTACTAATTGCGTCGCTTCAGGGGCACTAGCATCAACGCGGGCACCCTGCAGAACTCAATGAGGGGAGTCGGGACACTTGATGACGACGGTCTGCACCAATCCAAACTGTTTCTCATCCCCTCTATTTTTGCAACCAGCTTCTGCGTTTCCAACTTCGCACCCACCGGTCGTTTTCCACCCCGGTAAAAACGGACATCGCTGAAAACAAGAACCCAAGCAAGAGTAACTACCTGCCAATTACTTACCAACGAGCCAAAAACACAAGGTGCAGGTTTGGGTCGCACGTATTCAAGAGCCCAGAACCGGCCCAATGCCTAGGAAGGTATGGAGCAAGTTTTCTCTAGAAATTCGTAATACCAGCACCCTCTCACGGCCTGTCGCCTGTATAGTTCAAGACGCCAGATTCAAATGCTCAAAACCGCGAAAGCCAACGGCGCTCCCGGGCCCGACGCCGAGAGCTCATCGACGACCTGTCGAGGCAATTGGAGGAATATAAGCGCCGAGGTATCGAAGCGTCCCTGGAGATGCAAAAGGTCGCCAGAGCCGTCTTTGTCGAGAACCAGCGTCTGCGAGCCTTGCTCAGCCTGCATGGCATCTCTCAGGGCGAAATCAATCGGCATTTGTCGTCGCCTGAGCGTGCCGCCGGTAGAACACCCAAAACTTGCACATGCAAAGACGAGCATACATGCAAGACAAGCGGCCGCCGATCTCCCGAGGCTGCGCCGACCCGAAGCACATCGTTGGCCCCTACCATAGCCGATACTTCACGTTTGTCCCAAGAGTCTTCCTCGTCGATTGCAACCCGCTCCACGTCTATAACTGCCGCCGGACGGAGGACTGCTGAGTCAACATCAGAGATCGTCCTTCCGACACCGATACCATCCTCCTCTGCCACTAAGCGCAGTCTCGACGTAGCCCGATGTCACCGCCAGAGGGATGGGGAAGAGCACTGCCAAGGGCCGGGACATGGGGGCCGTCAAGATCTCGAGCGGACGGGGTATTCCAAGGACGGGACTGCAGACGATATACTTCCGCCCGTGTCGGATTGCTTCTGTCCGCCGGGGCCATCGACAACAGACGTCGGCCGCATGGAGGCACTAGAAATGCCTTGCGAGGCGGCGGCGGCGATCCTCGTCGAACTTCACGGCCAGACGGATCCTGCGCGGGCTCGCGCTGCTCTCGGTTGTACAGGAACAAACAGCTGTTCTGTCAAGAACACGACGATATTCAGGCTGATGGACGAGCTCGGCTGATGGCGCTCAGAATACCTACCAACGGGGTTCGTGGCGGGATGCTACGCTGCTATGCACCGCCAGTGCTGCCTAAATGTCACGGGGACATCGAGTTACGAAAACGTTGTCTCACCTAACGATGAGCGTGATGCTGGGCGTGAATGATCTCCGTATCTCGCGAGAGACTTGTGGGTTACCCGTTTGCCCTCGGAGACGTCAGCGACATGCATCAGCGCCCTTATTGTCTGTCGTCCGCGTATCGCTGCCAGCAACAACTTTGAGCTAGCAACTGCCGTAGCCGTTGCTACGTTCGGGGCCGATAGCAGAGAGGCTCTTGCTGCGGCCGTGGGTCCGTTGATTGAGGTGCCTGTCTTGCTTTGGCTGGTTCACTCGGTACAATGGGTTTCCGACCGGTGGCATTGGAGGCATTAGAAGGTTCTACTTGAACACTTATCGGACGGATAGCGAAGATATGAGGAGGAGTTTGGATTTGACCCAGCTACGGATGTATGTACTGTAGTGTGTGTGAGACCAGCGATAGCATGTTACGTGAAAGGGGTTGATACATAAGGTGAGTTAGGTTCGACACCTATCAGCGCTAGACGGTTCTTCGCCCTATGGCTCATTCTGACCCTACCGTTATCACATCAGCTGGTAAGCGGTACATCGAGATTGATCGCAATAGTACCCCAGAGCATCTAGTTATCGACGGAGTGATGAGGCATACAAAATTTCTGCTAGGATATATTTATAGATTTTTTTTTTTTTTCGCTCCTCGTTTATTTACCTGAAGATTATTACTTTTCCCCGGTGGAAGCCATAGATTGAGCAGTGTTGATAGGTTCATTCTCATACTCATCAAGTTAATTAGTCTTAAGAGTCTACGAGGAGCTAATGAAATCCAACAACGTGAACAGCAAGTCTGTCTCTACACGACATACATCGCCTTCAGACATTGCTCCCCGAAACCCAGGTTCTAACCATCTACGGATAACAGAGTTATCCAAGGCCTTGTAGTTTTGTTGAGTTATAATAAAATAGGCATCCCGGCAGCGGGTGGTCGACTCTTCCGGCTCCGAAGGCGGCAAGTTACAGCAATCCTGGTCTCCAGAGTCTGTGAATGCCTGGTAGTTGAGCGTAAGCGCCTGCAACGTGATGTCGCTTGCCGATGGAGCTGATAAGACGGGAGAAGGATTCCAAGCTGAGTCCCCCCTGGAGATGGATTTGTTTGGGAGAAGAGAGGCCTGTTGGTTCTTTTCGTCTTCTCGTCGCTGGGCCACAGGGCAACCACGTTGGTCACCCAAGATCTTGCGCCACTCCCGGACTGGAGCCACCAATCCCTGAGTGGCTGTGATTTCTCTTATGCACGTGGCGTCACTATGTTGATGTTAGATGGAAAATAGCACATATATACGCCGCTGTCAGCACAATTGAGTGAAGTGTGCACCTCACTTTTGTTTTCGCCTAGTTACCTATTACGGCACTTAATGTTTTCCCTTCCATCAACTCCTCGAATGAATTCCTTACAGAGCCATTCATGATCTCAACATCCGATAGCCCACTGCCGACTGACTATCCAAGTTAGCAACCCGAGTATCTGCTTCAACAGCTCATGCTCTGCACAGCCGCTCAATTCGACATGATGAGCAAATGGTCAGCCAAGCGGGCTGATCACAAGGCGGCCAGGCTACGCAACAACCAGCGCCGCAACCGCAAGAAAGTCAAGGATCGCATCGCGGAGCTCGAGTCCCGCATAGCAGAGACACAGCTACAGGTTAACCAGGCTCTAGCCCGTATCAATGAGCTTTCTGAGGAGCTGGAGCAGGCGAGGACGCGACGCGACTCGACGCTGCTTGAAAGTCATGAAGCCTCGAAGGAAGTTTCAACCAGGAGAAAGGGAGCGAATGAGTTTAAAGTGGTACGTGTAAAAAAAGAGGGTTTAGTGTAAATCCTTCAAGTTTGTAGAACCCATTTATGTTTTTCGTCTCTTTCCTGCCGCCCATAAAAGCTTGCTAGCAAACCGATATATGTGCCTACCTACCTTCTTATATGGCCACTGTTAGGTAGGCTCATGCCGGAGCAAGTGTCGGCGACAGACACTTCAAAAACTGTCCTTCCCCTCTTGCGTTTACCGCGCTCCGCTGTCCATTGCTAACGCTCTATCTGCAAAGCTGTCATGTTAGCTGCGGCCGACGGAGCTATGGTCCTTGCCGCGGACCCACCACTTTTCCAAGCGACCCCTAGCGAACGGGGTGATTTTGTTAAGGAATTCAACTTCTATATCGATAAATATCGTACCAGGCCCCGGGGAAAAGAAGGCTTGCCGATGATATGGAACGGTGTTGGGCTCGATCACAACCCTTTACCCAAACGGCATTAGCGCTACATAGGATGTATAGAAGTAGTGAGGAGGGCTGAAAATCACTTCGTTATGACAATATGCGCCAGAGGTTTGATGGAGTGGAAGTATGATTTAACTAGCCCAATAAAGCGGAAGATATTGATAGATGTAGGTAGTTCCGTCTCGCCTTTGTCGGGTTCTCTTGTCAACTGTTGGCAACATCGAACCTTGGTGAGCTGTTGTTCCCTGCTACGTACCGGAAGCTTTCGGTCATATCTTGGTATGCCATAACCTCAAGTCACAATAATTGTATACCGACAAGTGTTTCCTGAACCCTCTTTAAATCTTCGATTATAAGTGTGTTATGCCACACTAGGCTGGATGAATGGTATCTGGTTCGTTGTGTTGTCGCGGTTTGGGGTACAGTATATACATACAATGACCACGCGCAACAGACGAGCAAAGCCGGGGCTAGACTAGGTAATGGACCGGGGCCACAGGGTGATATTACTTCTTTAAATTGACGCTGTACCTGTGCAGCCCGGGAATAGTGTCGTGCTTGGGGCGGATTCGCGGAGGTATTAGCACGGCGATCGCGCGATTGGAACCCAATCGATCGGCGGAAACGTCTTGAGACGGAACTCGGGCTTTGTTATAATGTGATAATGTATTCACGGAACTTGCCTAGTGTCCCCATCTGTTGCTCGCTAACGTTAGGTACTTTTACCTACCTACCTCTCGCGTTATTGCGCGTGCAAAACAATTTGACGGTGACGGGATCGCTGCGGCAAATATGTGTTCTCGTGCAGTAAAAACTGGGCTGTCTTAAGAAGAAGAGCTGATGATCCCCTTGGGCGCTCTAGGTACAGAATGACGTATCCATTGAGCCGATAACTACCTCATAGCGCCATTCCACCAGTGAGCCGGCTCCAGGGACAATCGCAGATCATCGCAGCCGGCCGAGGTGGTGTCCAATAGAAAGCGGAATACCAGCGCGTCTCCGGAGAGTGTTTATATTTCTCAATCGGTCCGGACTGGCCGCTGCTTTCTTTCGTCAATAGCGCTAAAAGAAAAAAAAAGTTCAGCGGACTCACTCTGGTTAGTGGCCACCATTGCCACCGGTGTGCTGCGATGTGCTACCCCAGTACGCTAGCCAATTCGGCCAGTCCGGTAATGGGTATAGCGAGGCTTGTTATTCGAGGTACGACTTGTAGTTGGCTGCGTTATTTGGATGTGTGCGCGCGTCTGCGTGTGTGTGGGGGCAGAGAGGGAGATGGGCCTTTTGCTGTTTTTCGGCCCTGAGCCCAATAGCTGAATGGCGACTCTTGCGTGCTTAGAACTGTTGCGTGCTTAGAGAGAGGTTGGATAGCTGCAATTAATGCCGAGAACTGTCTAGGTATTGGGCCTTCCACCCGACCCGCCATCTTGGGTGCGTGGATCTGTACGCACGTCCTAGATCGGATTCCGATACGGGTGCATGTCAAACCAAGCATTCTGGCATACAAGCATCGTTCAGGGATCCTCGTAGGTATTCGTGCGTTGACTTTCGAAAAGAATAAATATCAACTGCCGGGACCTGTTTGGATATTGCTAGGCTTGATGACACTTTCGCCGGCTGCGCCGAGACCGTCTTGTCACGGCAGTGTCGAGAATTCGCGAAGCCGTTTTCTAAACGATTCAACGATAGCGATAAATACTGACTAAGAACGTATGATCGTCATATGCAGTGCGAATATATCAGCTCACTGCGAGTAATGAAAAAGCCCTAACGAGGGGATTGACCCAAAATCAGGGGTCGTGGGGTAGTTTACCTTCTCGGTTTTTCGTGCATGAGAGGGGTCATTATGAGCAAGAACACATAGAACTCATATGCCACTGAACGGTATGTCTTGAATCGATGTCCTATTGGAACGCCACTTTCGGGATAATAATAATGTGAGCAAATCTGCAGTGCCTGGCCAGGCAAAAATAACAGGTACGCGGCAGGGGACTACTACCTATGCAGGGCATAACCCGAACGAGTCGTAGGTACCCCTGCTTGCCTTACCCCATTGGTTATCAGTTCAGCCTATCCTATTGCCGACCCAGGATCTTGGGTACCGACATGGGAGAGAATTTCATCTCTCCCACCTCGCCTTGTACCTTGCAGCCACGTACATAAGCGAGCCCGAGAGCATCCCCCCTATCAGCGGCATGAGTAGGTATTCGACTACACTATCTAAAACCGCAGGTATCACTCATTGACTGACTGACCGAGTGTGACTTGAGGTTAGTCGTATACGTTATTTTACATGATCTACCTATCCAGATATTGTCATCCTTTATGTTTACCGGTAACTGCCGAGCATGTTAGATTAAACGTGAAGATCGCGGCGCCCGACGTGCTCGCTCGTTGCCGAAAACGTTATCGATGAGAAAGTATAGCGCCCCGGGCAAGCTGCCCAGCAAGGCTTAAAGCTGACTAGCCCGTGATACCTACCTTTGAGGCCAGCCACCAAGCCGTATTCGACAGGATTATCAGCTGCGCCCGCGTCCAGTAGAAGCAGTAAAAGCCGTTCACTAGGGCTGCTAGGGCTGCGTTTACTGGAGCCGTTTTGTGGGGGATGCGGCCCACTCAGGCCGTCCTCGACTCATGTCGCCGACGGAGGGGAGGGGGAGGGGGAAACTAGATATCTTCAGATGGAGTAGAGCCATGGGGAAACAAAGCGCCATTCGCCGCAGATCTGGAAGGGCTTGCGCAGCAAGGTCGCGGACGTGGGACCCGCCCCCCCCCCCTTGAAGCCATGTGCCGTCCCTGTTCAGGCACCGCGGCCAGCCATATCAGCGGCGCGCACCCCGCGGCGGCGTGCGTCAAAGTCCTCTTTGTTTGATCCCTTGTTCCATCTCTGTTGCAGGTCGCCTCCTTTGTCTTCCTCCCCAGGACCCGAACGGGATCGATTCCACGAGGGTGTCGTAGCCGAGCGGTGGTATCTCTCCAGCCATGACGTCCCTCGTAGCGGAAGCGTGGACTTGGTATTCGTTGTGTTGGGTCGTGGTCGCGGCGAGATTGTGAGTTCGGGTCTCTCCGGTCCAAATCTCTCTATGGAGCTAGCTAACACGGTGGTCGGATAGGACATCGCGGAGGGCGTTGTTCGGTTCGTTCCGGAAATTACAAACTGACGATGCTCTCATGCTGTTTGCCATGGTATGTCATGGACAAGCCATTCTGTTACTATATATTGTTCGACCTCTTGTTAATACTGGATCCAGATCACCGACACCGTTTTAATAATCGGCATGAATATCTTATCTCATACGCCGAGCAACCTGATCGATCCCGACGACCACAGCGAGCTCACGCCGGAGAATATCAAGACAAGGGTGTTTGGTTCAAAAATAGTTCTGGTAATGGAACAGATGCAAATTGTCACGATATGGACTATCAAATGCTGTCTCTTGGTCATGTATGGCCGCTTGACGTAAGTTCTTTTTTTTTTTCTTTTTTTTTTCTCAACTCTAGCCTATTATGGAAAGTAAAGGGACTGACGTGCCACAGGATGAGTTTGAAGCAAAACATAGCAGTTAAGGTCGCCGCTGCATATGTCGCTGTTGGGTTCGTGGTCATGGAAATACTCTACTTCGGCGTATGGTGCCGGCCATTTAATCAGTATTGGGCGGTGCCCCCCGAAAACAGTATGTCAAAGGATATCTTCTCTTCAAGCTCTCTCACAGGTGTAATTGATGCTAAACAGTCATATACAGCACAATGCTCTACCGCCGAGAACCACTTAATTACCAACGCGGTATTGAACATATCATCTGATATCATGATAATCCTAATCCCGCTTCCGGTACTTCTGCAAGTTCAACTACCACCAAAGCGGAAGATAATTCTTTGTGGGATTTTCTTGTTGGGCCTATTCACGGTATGTCTAGTTCCACAAGTGGCTTTCTTGTTTTTGAAACCCCGGCCCATGGACTACGAGTTGCCGAAGCTTGGCGTTCAGCCGGTGAAAGACGCTGACTGTAGCCGGACGAACAGATCTTATCTGCCATCCTCAACAAGTTCTACAGCTTCACCCAGCCCTTCGGCTCCGCGTGGACCTTCTGGTACATCCGCGAATCGTCCACGGCGATCATAACGGCGAACCTGCCCCTGACGTGGACGCTGCTGCAGCGCATCTTCAACGTGCGGTCGTTCAACGCGAGGTACTCGAACCAGCGCACGCGCACGGCGGAGGCGGCGTCGCGGTACCGGTCCTACTATGGCAACAACCCGCAGCAGCGCAGCATGGGGACCAACAGTACGCGACAGGACAAGGACGACGAGGTCACGCGCTCGGACAGCCAGGAGCAGATCAACAAGACGTTCGGGCTCGCGGTCCCGCTGCAGATCTACAAGCAGCAGGAGGTGCACGTCAGCGTGTCCGGTGACGCCGAGTCCGGCACCCTGGACCCCATTTCCAACGGCCACTTCGACGCGACGTGCTCGCGCGCGAGCATGAACAGCTGATGGGGAGATTGATGAGGAGGGAGGCAGACCCGGTTGCGAAACTACCTACCTATCTACTCCTTTGCCTACGAATATGATCGACGGCCCACGAATTAGCCACGAATTTCGACGACGGATACCTACTACTTGATGCATACTTACCTACTCACGTATCGACGGCCGAACCTCATGAATTAATTGTATAATGTTTTCTTAAGAGACCCGCTATATATTCGACGATAGATTCCGTGTACGATTACCTACGTCGGGACCACGTTTTGCGTGTGTCCCACGTGACGAGGACCGAGGAAGTACAAAAGGGCCATGGACATTATGTTTGTTTATGAAGATTTTACGTTTCTGTGCAGGATTGTCCTGTCTCCGCCAACTTCTGGATTCCGTTGGGCTTTCGGCAGGCATGTGCGCCTTGATCTCAACCACGAATTCAATAATTGACGCACAAAAGAAAAGGTCGTACATCATCGGCCTTGGGAATGGGACTGAGTTGTCTAATCTTACCCGCTGTGGCTGATTGAACTCCCTAAAGACCTCATAACGAAGGACCAGTGTATTGAAACCCACTAGGGTTCCTAACGCTGACAACGTTTTAAAACCGTTTCCTTGCTGTATGGCATTGCTGAAAATAATGAATAAAACTTACGTGTATAAATAAATGAATATATCTTTGTAAATAAACTCCTTCAAGGATCCTCTCCGTCTTCGATTCTCATTCTCTTGTGAAGTCCGCGATATATAAGTACCTACTGGTACCAGGTGATGTGGAGCCCCCTCGTTGATATCTTACCTAGCTGTTTGTACTCTGTAGGTAGTGTATGAACTAGATAATGTTATCATTCTTAGTGAGGCTCACTTGGAAAAACCCACGTATAATGCTTCTAAACGTCAAATCTACGTCCATTGAATCCGCAGCTTAAGATTTGGACCTGTCACTGAGATGGTTAGGTAGCGTTGAGTGAAAGGGGACACGTTCATTGTACTGCTCTATGGTTGGTGGACCTTACGAGTTGATGGAGATTAGATAAGCAAACCGAAATGCTTGTACCCAATAAGGTTTGCGCGAGATCGGCTGAGGAATCGGAGCTAGTTAGGTGGACCTTCGCGACCTGTGCGCGTTGTCGAAATTACCTACACGTCCAGAACATCGTAGCTGAGACGCTGCCGGCATCGTCTGTGTTCGCGTTTCTACAACTACCTTCATGATACCCGAGCACCAGGAATCGAGCGACGTGTTTATGGAAACAGATCCCGTTGCACTGATGTATCAATCTCGGAAGTCAGTGGTATCGTGCACCTTGTGAACATCCTGTTGGTTATCGGCTTAAACCCCTGAAGCAAGGACGTCCGCCAACCTGACGACCCTGCCACGGCTGCTGTGCCGGTAGCTTCCTGGCGTACAATTTTTCGTCGAGCGTTGTTCGTTGTTGCTCATCAAGTGGCTACCCTCAGCACCAAGAGTATCAGCGTGCATCTTATGTCACTGGCCTTCATCAGCAGCGGTGGAACAACATGGACTCACTGGGCTCGCTGTGGTCATTGCTACAAGCCGGTGTCGGCTTTTTGTTGGCTGTCGCGCTCGTCCAGGTTGTTACTTTTGTGTCCGAAATATGGCAACACAGAAGCCGGATCCATAGGTTGTACAGCCTAGGAAAGGTAGGTCTGACCTGGTCCAACGTGTAGCCGTTGGGTATGCGAGTCTAGTCATGTTTAATACTAATGATCACTTGCTGAAGCCGATGCTACCACACAACGCCGTCCTTGGCCACCTTCTAGAAGCAAAGAATGTGAGCGAGGAGCTTCCACCAGGTGCTCACAGCATCTACCTTCTTGACCGGCTGGCTAAGAAGCTAAATCATGCCCCAGCATACTACTTTGACGTCTATCCCGTCAGTGTACCTATGCTCGTCCTCACGGATCCCTACCTTGCCAATCAGATGATTGCCCATCCGTGGACGGGGGCGGAGAAGCCTCCCGGCCTTTCGCATTGGTTTGCGCCGATCACAGGTCGAAGCGGCATCAACCTTTTCACTCAGAACGGCCAGGAGTGGAAGCAGAACCATAACCTATTTCTGCCGTTCTTCAACAACAGCAACCTCGATGCTACGATCCACGTCGTTGTCGAGCAAATGCTCATCTTCCGCAACATCCTTCGACAGAAGGTCCGAGATGCTAAGACATTCCGTCTGGAACCGCTAACCTTATCGCTCATGAACGACATCATCGGACGCGTCGTGTTCAACGCCGACCTAGGGAACCAGACATCGGGCTCGCATCCGCTTTCCGAGACCATGCTCTGCCAGCTCGACCTGAAGTTCGCCGCCAACAACGTCATAGACAGCCTCGGGCAGCTGAACCCGTTCAGGGTCTTCAGCCTGTGGAACAACGGTCGTCTCCTCGACAAGCACATCCGGGCCCAGATCAGGAAGAGAGCCGCCGCGTTCCGCAAAGCGAAAGGGTCAGAACGCGACGACGATGACCAGGAGACCGCCTTCGACTCGGTGCTGGACCAGGCGCTCAAGGGCTATTACGCGCAGCCGGGCCGACGGCCCTCCGACCCGATCGACGAGGGGTTCGCGGAAGCGCTGTGCGCGCAGCTGCGCATGTTCTTCTTCGCCGGCTACGACTCGACGTCGAGCACGATGATCTCGTGCTGCTACGCGATCTGGCGGCACCCACCGGTGCTCGCGCGCCTGCGCGCCGAGCACGACGCGGTGTTCGGGCGCAACGTCGCCGCCTGCGCGGACGCGATCGCCGCGAACCCGGCCGTCCTCAACGCCCTGCCCTACACCCTGGCCGTGGTCAAGGAGACGCTGCGCCTGTTCCCGCCGGCCAACGGCATCCGCATGGGCTGCGCCGACCTCGTCCTCAGGGACCGCGACGGCAGAGAGTACCCCACCGAGGGGTGCGCCGTGCAGACGAACCACCTCTCCATCCAGCGCAACCCGGCCTACTGGGCGCGCCCGCTCGAGTTCCTGCCTGAGCGCTTCCTCGTGGCGCCCGGCCACGAGCTGTACCCGCCCCGCGGCGGCTGGCGCGTCTTCGAGTACGGCGTCCGCAACTGCACCGGCCAGGCCTTCGTCCTCAAGGAGATGAAGGCCTTCCTCGCCATCGTCGCGCGGGAGTTCGATTTCAGCGACCGCTACGACGAGGTCTACGCGCACGAGAAGATCGATCTGACTAATGTTGGGAATGAGAAGGCCTTCCTCGTCGAGGCCGGCGCGGCGCACCCCCGTGGCCAGTTCCCCTGCACGGTCTCTTTGAGCGGATACGCCGCTGGCGAAGGACGGTGACGATAAGTATCGACTACCAGGCTGACGCCTAACATCATCGTGGACACGAAAATCATAGATATTTAATACACCGCCCGTTAGAAGACTAGGCGTATGAGACCGAACATTATATATAATGTCGCGATATAAGGCGCCATTACTTCAACAAGTAATAGCGACGTCGTATTTTGCAACATATTATAACTGTAACAGCTGAGCGCAGTAGTCCACAACCAGCTGCGCCAACCCCTGTGACGGACCCTACCAAAAGAGTGTCTTAATACAATAGTCGGGATCCATTGTACCAATTGTGGACTATAAGGCTTTGTCCATAACTATAAGACTCCAACCACTCTATAGACATGATACTAAACAGCACGTGATAGGTATCTGTATAGTGGTGAGGTGCTACGGAGACAGAATGACGTGCTTCCTCCGGAGTCGTTATACGGCAGCACCAGCACATCCACCTTCTCCAATACCGTATGCACGTAGACTTATCAATCGCGGATTTATACACCATATTTACCCCGAGTTGCGCAATAAGACAAGAACATCCCATTGGTAGCGGCTGCGGAGTATCAGATGCACAACGACTCTGAACCCCGCCAAGATGAATACCTAACCTACCTAACTAGGTAGAGCACAAAGGTCAAGCTACCTATACTACGTTAAGACACTTTTCAGTTGGAATTTCCGGTCAACGGTATAAAATGTATCGAACCCCGCGCCTTGACCTCCATCTATACTGTACTTCAGATATCTGATACCTAGTTATTTACGCAAAAGAATACATAATGCCAGGAAGGATTATTGAGCGTTATGAGCAAGTGCCTGTCACAAAGGAGGAACGTGAGTCTAATATATACTAAGCAGGATCGCGTCATCGCTTCAAGGTTCTGACTTTGTCAGTTGACTGGGCCGAGCTCGTGACCCTCGACCTCAGCCTTTACGAGCAACCCGGCGGCAAGGACGAGCTAGTAAAACAGCTAGACCATGCGGTCCGAAACGTTGGTATGTTATCTCCTGTGTCCCTGGTCTCAACTTTTCCCGGCTCTTACGACTTCTGCTCATACAAGTCAAAAGGCTTCTTCTACGTGAAGAACTTCAACATCTCCCAGGAGGAGGTTGACCGCCAATTTGCCCTAGGGCGGGAGTTCTACGCGCTCCCCCTGGAGGAAAAGCTGAAGTACCATAACAAGCAAGACCTCGAGAGGGGAGAGTACAACGGCTATAGGCCCGCCGGTCACCGCGTGTGAGTGAGAGCGAGCGAGCTGGATAAACCCCGAGCTAAACCTAGTTACGCGCAGCCTCGGGAACGGCATCAGGGACAACGTGCAGGTGTACAACATCCCCAAGTTCGACGGATTCCACCAGCGCCGGCACCCGGCGGTGCTGGAGGAGCACATCGGCGAGATCGAGACATTCTCCAGGGTATGTGCATGCATCTGTCCATCCATCCCGTCTGTACCCAACCAGGCACATCTTTCCTCCTCCGATCACTACTCACGTATAGGGGTACCTACCCACAGAAATGCCACGAAGAAGTCGTCCTCAAGCTCCTGCGCCTCTTCGCGCGCCTCCTCGAGCTCCCGGACGAGGAGCAGCTGGCGCGGGCGCACCGGTACGGGGCGGCGGGGGAGGACCACCTGCGGTACATGCACTACGCGGCGCGGCCGGCGGGCGAGAACGCGCGCGTCGGCGGGCTCTACAGCCCGGGCCACACGGACCTCGGCACCGTGACGCTGCTGTTCCGCCAGCCCGTGTGCGCGCTGCAGATCCTCAACTCCGCGGGGCAGTGGAAGTGGGTGCGCCCCCAGGACGGCACGATCACGGTCAATACCTGCGACGCGCTTACGGCGCTCACCGGCGGGTTGATCAAGTCCTCCGTCCACCGCGTGCACGCGCCGCCGGCGGACCAGGCGCATGTTGATCGTCTTGGGGTCTTGTACTTCGCGAGGTGAGTTCTTAATCTGCTTACTGTTACCTACCTCCCCAGGGTAGCTGTCTACCTGCCTGTGCACATAGCTTGCTACTTGCCTACCTACCCACCTCCCTACATGGTAGAGAGTTGTAACTAGATGTGCGGGCTTGACTGGTCTGATTGGTTGGTGCTGATATTGCGAATCCACGAAAACAGGCCCAACAACGACGTCGTGCTGGACCCGATCCAGAACAGCCCGCTGCTAAGCCGGCTCGGGCTGACGAGCAACGCGTTCACGGAGCTGGGGCAGCACCTGACGACGGAGCAGTGGGTCAGGGCGCGGCAGACGCAGCAGCAGCGGCCCCGCGCCTCCGCCAAGGTCTCGGCGGAGGGCAGGTTCGAGTACGCGAAGAAGGACCTGGAGATCCTGCCGGGGCTGCACGCCACGGTCCATAACTAAGTTACTACATTCCATCTATCTCCATGCTAGCTTGACCGAAAAGAACATCTACTTAAGGTTAGGTAGTAACCCCTCGTGCCGTGTTTGTTGCACCCTGTCGTCCTTGAAGCGAAATGATGCATCGTTTGACACACACAGTACGCACTGTAGGTAGCATGGGTCGGTTGTCGCGAATAGCGACACATGGGAGGAGGCAGCGTAGTATTTATTCATAACAAAAACCACTTCAAGTGCTGTTCCTCGCATTGCTGGCGTATTAGGGAATTACATATGTACCTAGAAGCACACGACCGCCCTTGGTTGCACACGCACAAATGCAGTTTCTTCTCTACTGAATTTCGCAAAATCTTCTCTTCCTTCCTCTGAATCCTAGTTTCTACGAAGGAAGCCGTATATCTTGACATTCGGGTTTCTCCAATTTCGTGCGTTCCTACACAGCTATCCACCTCCCGGCTGCTTCTTCCCCTTGCTCCATCTTCGTCGTCCAGCCTGTATTCGAGTCTGAAGTAGCCGTCCGATTCAGCACGATGAGAAACTGATTAGGTCTCGTTCCGCCGTCGTTGTCATTTTATAATTGCAATCCACCTTGAACGTGTTTTTTTTTTTTTTTCCCCTCATTTCCCTGTCTCGTCTTCGTACACCCCTAGTAGCACCACCAAATGGTAAGTAAGAACACGCGTCTATGCTTCCTTATTGCCCTTGGTAGTTCATGATGATCGTTTGGTTTGTTCGACGGCCTAGGAAAATTCCCCAGGCTGCATGAAACATACAATTCCAGACAAACATGCATGGCTTATCTGACAGAACATGTGCTCTTTACTCTTCTCCGTTCGCATTGCACACGTCCACACTCGCGCTAATTGGCATGTATAGAAATGTAACGCGAAGATACATGTATCAAAGCGGTTTCTGATAAGAGTGAGTGGATCAGAAAAATTCGCTTCTACTTCGCACTCTAGCTAACAACCCGATTCATAGAAAATCCGAACCTTTTTTTTTTCCTTAACTCGCTTGCATAACTTCCAAATGCAAACGCGATGCCATTGAAGATTTTCTTCTAAACTTGTATGAAATTCAGTCTATAGCGTATGTGACAACAAAGCCCGACCAACTACCTAGGTGTATGTATGTATGTATGTATGTATGTATGTATGTATGTACAGACTCCGAGAACACCTGGATGACCGGACGCTCTTCCTTTTTTCGAAACCGATCATTGAATATATCTTAGCACCGATGCCGACCGACCAATCAACCAACCAACCAACCAAAGTGTCCATCTCATGAAAACTCGTCAACCCATCAGTCAATCAAGCCATGCATGCATGCATGCGTCCTCCTCCCACACCCGTCCCCAGCCAGATAGATCAGGGCATGATGCCGAGCTTGGCGGCGAGCTTGCCCCGCGCGCCGTCCCGGGGCCACTCCCAGTCGGAGAGGGCCTTGGGGTCGACGCCGTTCTCGAAGGCGTCGTTGGCGGCGGCGACCTGGCGGGTCTTGATGGCGTCGCGGGCGGCGGCGCCGCGGTTGCCGAGGGCCGGGATGCGGTCGATGGCGTCCATGGCGAGGCCGAAGCGGTCCGTCTGGTTGCGGATGGCGAGCTCGAGCGGCGTGTCGATGTTGCCCTTCTCCTTGTAGCCCCGCACGTGCACGTTGGCGCTGCCGGGGCGCTTGTACGTCAGCCGGTGCACGAGCCACGGGTACGAGTGGAAGTTGAAGATGACGGGCCGGTCCGCCGTGAACAGCGCCGTCCACTCCTTGTCCGTGAGCCCGTGCGGGTGGTCCACGTGCGAGATGAGCTTGAACAGGTCCACCACGTTGACGCACCGCACCTTGAGGTCCGGGAAGTACTGCAGCAGCAGGTCGATGGCCGCCAGCGACTCGGCCGTCGACACGTCGCCGCAGCTCGCCATCACCACGTCGGGCTCCTCGCCCGCGTCCGTCGAGAACTGCGGCCAGATCCCGATGCCCTTGGTGCAGTGCTCCACCGCCTGCTCCATCGTCAGGTACTGCAGGTGCGGCTGCTTGTCCGCCACCACGACGTTGACGTAGTTCATGGACTGGAAGCAGTGGTCCATGACTATAGGGTAGACGGGCCCGTTAGCGTGTGTGTTCATGCGGTCACGGAGGAATGATGGAGAGAATACTGACCTGATAGGAGACAGTTGCCGTCGGGCGGCAGGTAGATGCGCACGACTTCGGGGCTCTTGTTGGCGACGACGTCGAGGAAGCCGGGATCTTGGTGGGTGAAGCCGTTGTGGTCTTGTCGCCAGACGACGGCAGTGAGGAGGATGTTGAGGGAGGGCACCTTGGCCCGCCACTCGACCTCGAGACACTTCTCAATCCATTTGCAGTGCTATATTCCCATATTAGCAACGGTCTACTTGATTAAGAAAGGTGGGCCGGTCGGAGCAACACGCACCTGGTTGACCATGGAGTCGATGACGTGGATGAACGGCTCGTAGCTGTTGAGCATGCCGTGGCGGCCGCTGAGGAGGTAGCCCTCGAGCCAGCCCTCGCAGTTGTGCTCGGAGAGCATCTCCATGACGCGGCCGAAGGGCGACAGGTTGCCGCCGTCCTCGTCCTCCTCGAAGTACTCGCCCATCCAGACCTTCTTGCCGGCCTCGTACACGGCCGCGAGCTTGTTGGACTCGGTCTCGTCGGGCCCCCACAGGCGGAAGTTGTGCGGGTTGTTGCGCACGACGTCGCGCAGGAAGGTGCCGAAGTTGGCCATGCCGCCGGCCCACGTCGCCCCGCTCCTGGCCACGTCGATGGCGTAGTCGCGGAAGTTGGGCATCACGAGCGGCTTGGCGAGCTGCCCGCCGTTGGCGACCGGGTTGGCGCTCATGCGCCGCGTGCCCGCGGGGCACAGCGCCTTGAGCTCGGCGGGGATGTGGCCGTCCTTGAAGAGCCGCTCGGGCTCGTAGCCGCGCATCCACTGCTCGAGGACCTTCAGGTCCGCGGGGTTCGCCGTCGTGCCCGTGATGGGCACCTGGTGCGCGCGCCAGAAGCCGCCGAGGTAGTGGCCGTTGACCTTGCGCGGGGCCGTCCAGCCCTTGGGCGTGCGCAGCACGATCATGGGCCAGCGCGGGCGGAACGGCTTGCCCGAGTCGCGCGCCTGCTTCTGGTACTTGCGGATCTCGAGCACGGCGTGCTCGAGCGTGGCGGCCATGGCCTGGTGCATCGAGTCGAGCTCGTCGCCCTCGACGAAGTAGGGCTGCCAGCCGTAGCCGAGGAACAGGCTCTCGAGCTCCTTGTGCGAGATGCGGGCGAGGATGGTCGGGTTGTTGATCTTGTAGCCGTTGAGGTGGAGCACGGGCAGGACGGCGCCGTCGCAGACGGGGTTGAGGAACTTGGTGCTGTGCCAGGCCGTGGCCAGGGGCCCGGTCTCGGCCTCGCCGTCGCCCACCATGGTCAGGGCGATGAGGTCGGGGTGGTCGAAGACCGCGCCGAAGGCGTGCGAGACCGAGTAGCCCAGCTCGCCGCCTTCGTGGATGCTACCCGGGGTCTCCGGCGTCGCGTGGGACCCGATGCCGCCCGGGAAACTGAACTGCTTGAAGAATACCTGCATGCCGGCGGGGTCTTCCGACTTCTGAGGGTAGACCTCGGAGTAGGTGCCCTCGAGGTAGGCCTGTGAGAGGACCGCGGGAGCGCCGTGGCCCGGGCCGGAAACGAACAGGGCATCGAGATCGTATTTCTTGATCAGCCGGTTCATGTGCATGTATGTGAAGATCTGGCCGGGGGCGGATCCGAAGTGTCCCAGTTGCCGGGCCTTGATGTGCTCGACCTTCAGCGGTTCTCGGAGGAGGGGGTTTTCCTTGAGGTAGATCATGCCGAGACTGAGATACAGACTGGCCCGGAAGAAGTCATTGTACTTCCGTATCTCGTCCTGGGTCAGAGGCTCGCCCTGTATCGTAGAGCGGGCCTTGCCGAACGCCTTGATCGATTCGATCTCGGCTTTGCTGTCGTCCGCCATGTTTCTTGGTGTCTCCGGAGAATTGGATGACCCAAGACCCAGTAAAGGATCGGACTATATCGAGTAGGGAGTGGCGATGTTCGTGTAAGTGGGGGTGGGTATCAACGAATCTTCTGAAAACGCACAGGCTATACCAGAAGATATGTTTGTGTATGTGAATATATGATATTATATGATATCTATGATTGTGTGAAGACGGATCTATTGTCAGGACATAAGGATGAAGGTCCCCGGTTATGGCTACTTATATGCTGGGGCTCTAACTACCTCGCACTACGATGGTAGGATTCGGCCTAAGGCGGGTTCCAGCCTCGGTGTCGAGCGCGTTCATGTGAACGATTGTGCATAGGGTAGATGCACACGAGCGAACATGATTTTCGATTCTCGACGGGTAGAGTCGCGCGAATCCAAGAGCCTGGGTACGGGCCGCCGAGGCCACCGCTACCTGGGCGTTGGGAGATGTGGACGCACGCAAAGATGACATTATAGCGTGGTGATAGCCTGACCCGGGATCAAGAGATCGCGCACGGTGAGAGGCCGATTGGGGGTGAGGGGGGGTTGCGGAGGGCGGAAAGCGGAGAGGTGCTACTGACTGGGGGGGGATATGGTGGCTTGTGTGTGGGCACTATCCAGGGCGGAGAGAATGGGACGACTGGGTGGGCTGATCTTGGAACTTGAAAGTCAGAAGTCAGAAATCTGCTTCCGACGTCATCCGCCGCTGTCCGTCTTCTCAATACTACTATAGTATGTACATGTCATGCACAGGCTGCTTCGAGACTCCTCGTTTACGCACCTCACGAGCCCGAGCCCATATCCGTGGGACTTTGGGATGGAGGGGGGGGCGGTCGTCCTGTTGGAACCGAAGATATCATCTTCCCCTTCCCCCGGGCAGGGTGTGTGTGTGTGCCTCCGCCCATTCAGCTCAGATATTTAGTCTAGACTCCGCACCCCGTATTGCGTGCAGAGAAGCCCATGTTGCAGCGGGATTTGCCCTATGTGCTCGCTGTAAGAATCAGCCGATTGTGATGACCCGGAGTCGGCGACGGCGGGGTCATAGCTGCGATGCCCGTCTGCCTGTCTGTCTGATTTGACAGTCGTGAGTGCGAATCGTCTCTCGTCCTTGACTGTTGACGATAGCGGTAGGAGATCTACGTCGCCCAGCTCCGGATTTGGTTCAAGGAACCAAAATCCGCTATCTTCTAGAACGACGCAGGATCGCGCGGGCCGGACGACAGGCGCCCAGAGACAAGCACGGGGAGGACACCCGCGATCGCTGTTACAGGGTGCCAAGTTCATCGGTGCATCGCTAGGGACAGACAGTACGCCAAAAAGCTTGATCTAAGAAGAAAGCTGAAAGCCAAGGTCGTCCTCCTGTGTCTCTCAGCTTTTTTTTTTTAACCTACAAGGAGGAAAGGTGACGTTGAGTGTTGATGGATAATGTGTTTAGGTCGTCCGTTCAGTCTTGTCTACCTATTTCTCTTTTCGAACGGAACCTCGGTGCTCTCTTTTCCCCTCTCTTGCTTTCGATCTGCGGAGCATCGACGACCTGACTGGAGAGCTGCTGGTGCTGGGTCGAGAAAAGCGAGGAAACCTGGATGGACAGCCGAGTCTCCGAATCCCTATCAGGCCAGCAGACTTTGCCTGGAAGAGGGGTTGCCCATTACACGAGTCGCGACGGGACTCGGCGATTGGGCTATCGCCGGTCAAGACAGGCAGACAGGATTCACACTGGCGCGAATGATGTGGCGCAGCGCCCCCCCCCCCCCCAAGAAAGAACATTGACCCCTGGCGATGCAGCAGCACTCGCTGCGCGGCGGCACCCGGCCATCCGGCGAAAGATTGTCTAGCTCGATCACCGGCACCAGGCGACAAGTTTTTCTGTGACGAAAAATAGAGGCCCCGCGATTTGTCAGCGATAGCTAGGGGAACGGAAGACGGCCCAGCTGTCTTCAACCGCCCTGCGATTATTATTTCCTCTCGACTTCTCCGAACTCGAAAGACGCCCTTCACATCCATTCGACTAATAATTCACGTCTTCGTGGTTAACACGCTTCGTTCTTGACAGGCTGGTAGCTCCTTGGCTTTCTGCCCCGGCCATTGCTTAGCGCTGGCGCTGGCGCGGGTGGGGAGAAAAGTATGGGGGAGGGCAACACCCCCGCAAGCGGCGCAGCGGCGTGATTGACGTGCTAAATCTTATGTACACGCGCACGCTAGTCTATCGAATTTTTAGTGAGGTCGTGATCGGCTTGAATGAGACTCACAACCCGAGGCATGTCGAAATCACGGAACTGATGGCGAGACGACACTTTGCGCTTTTCGAGGCAGAAGGTTGACCAAAATTGAGCATCTGAGATGAATACCCAAAAAGCAGATTTGGCATGCATGAAGAACTCTATAAAGGACCTGGCATCCTTATATTCGCACCGTGGGGCCCGCATTTGATCGTTGGATTCCAGATCTGTTGCAAAAACGACGTCGCTATTGCTAGTTGAAGCAATGGCGCCTTATATCCGCGATAAGAGCTGTAGGTGCGCCGTTAGGTATATACAGGATTCCTGCTCGGTTTGCCTGTGATATTAGCGAAGGGGTAGATGCATTATAAATCCTATCTGCAGCACATTACGAATCGACCTCGACGACCCACGCGATTCAGTGAAAAAGATTAGAGGAATTGCCGAACAAGGGTCTGAGATCTTTACGTCTAGAAGCTACTGTGAGAATATGTCGCAAAAACACCGCCGTATGCAGATACAGCAATAGCGCCTTATGTTCTGTGACGGACTATATATGTCTATTCCATCGAGGTATTTGCGGAAGGATTGTTGATAATACTTGCACTGCTTGCGTACCTTGAGGTTAATTGCACAACCGCAGACTGGTCCGCAGTACCGCCTAGGGAATAAGCGCCAATATAACAGCCTATCGCCCGCAAGCAAATCCCCAAATACCATCTCCCGAGTCTACGCATTCGCAAACGACGGCGCTGCAAGTTGAGGTCGATGCGGCTCTGGTCGTCAGTCGCATAATGGTGTCAAGGTTGTAGCGAGGCGGGGTGTTTCAATTCCTACGCTGGACCTGGGCGAGGGTGTGATCCCTCGGTCCTAATTCGGCCGCAATCCGACCCGGGGGTCGGTGCAGGCGGCCGTTTGCACCAGAAAAGAGGAAGCCGGTCCACGGGCGAAGCCACCGAACAAGGCTACTGCTATAACGCCTTGAAGGCCTAGTGGAGTGATGTGCGGAGGCCTTGGGGGACTGAATTGAGTTTATGAACAAGCACCTGGTTTGAATGGGAAGGTCACAGGAGACGGGATACGTCTATGCTCCAGAGCTGATGATGATGATGGCATGCAATGATGTAACGAGTTGTAAGTGTTGCCTCATAGTAGCCAAAGCGTGAATCCAACGTCATGGGAACATTCAAGTTGCATTGCGGAGTGCTGACAGTTGAACGGAAAAACCGTCTAGGTAGTCACCACTTCAGTTACTCCTCCACCAAAGCACAGAAGCTGGATTATTGGCAACTAGT
The DNA here is from genome assembly GCA_000966885.1 of Xylaria sp. JS573. Lineage (NCBI taxonomy): Eukaryota > Fungi > Ascomycota > Sordariomycetes > Xylariales > Xylariaceae > Xylaria > Xylaria sp. JS573. The sequence goes on along the minus strand of JWIU01000042.1, from coordinate 107,666 downwards.
ATAGAACCTTCTGTTTACCGACGTGTTTAATATAAATCGGCTATACTTCAGCAATCGGATTAAGTGGTTTCAGTTCACTACCGCGGCGTTTCCGTGCCATTAAGACCTGACCGAGGATGACTTACTGCAATGTCGGCGTAAAGTACGTCGGTATATATTGCATGTTCTACTACTCTTAGTAAGTATTGTGTGTATATGGTTGCTCGAGTTTACTTAACTCTTGTAGTATCGTGTGTGTGCGCGCACAAAGAACTAAGACAGGAATGCAACATACTATATATATAGCTGACAACCACAGCTTCCAACTTAGACAAGTTCAGTCCTAGTTGTATACCTGGGTTCCACCAGGAAGACCAGTTAATATATCAGATGCCTGTCCTTTTGGCCGTCCATGGAAGGATTATGCATAATCCCCGATACTACGTGATGGGTATACCATCCCGCAAAAGGTGTTAATCGGCAATGCAGGTACAGGTTACATTTTCAGAAACATCAATAGAATGTCACATGAGATCGAATCGTTACAAGGCCATTAGTCCGGATATACCATACATAGAAGCTGATGATATACTGCAGATTGAATCGGCGTCCGATCCCAGGCTGTGCGTACATCGCACCATCTTTTACCTACCCCAGATCTCCACATACTACCATTGGCATTGAAACAGAAGCCTGATAAAGGGAGGGCTAGGATTTATTATACATGGGACGACATTGGAGCTGGGGCTCTACGAAACTATAAGCGCTTCAGCTAGGGTGACAACAAGTGTAGCTAGGCGGCTGCCTTCAAGATTCGGCCCCAATCTTCATCACATGCTTTCAGCTTCGCCTTTCTCAGAGTTCTGTGCCTTACCCTGTATATATTAGCCTATTGTTTCCGATATAAACAGATCTGTTTGTGTCGCCCGCCCGACACACGTGACACGTCAGATACCTACCAGCGTAGAACACGCCTCACTCCTTATCCCAGTAGAAGTTGCTTATTCTTATACCACCTACCCAGATATGATTATAAAAGCTAATGCTCGCTCTTGAGTATGTGACAACCATTTGATCTCTTGGGGTACAACGGCGAATTTTACTATTATATATCTAGGTAGACCTTGGTAGTACGGCGGGTTCTATGCAAAGATCAGGAAGACGATGGCAGATCATCCCCCTTTTCGGGCGTCTATATATAGTAGGAGAGCGGGCGATTTCCCCAAGCCGGAAGCTTGGTGATGATGTCTGCTAACCCGAACATACGTTGACTTTGGGTCAGCGGAGAAATATGCAAGTAAGGTTTCTTGTCAAATTCATGCGGTACCGTCAGCCTGGCCAATGGATGTGGAAGGTGGCACCTGAGACACAAGCGTGCGCTGGTTCCTACGGCGGGCATCCCTGTCATCGGTGCCTGAGGATCGTTCAGACCTCGGGAACGTTCCAACAGACGGACATAGCCGCAAGACGTGGGGCCGAAGCCCCGAGATCTTCTTGTTGTGCTGTCAGCGTGAGCTGGCTGGCGTGTCTTAGACAAGCTTCATGCCGGCCGGGCTTTGCTACCAATTACTCGTTGAAATCGCATCTGGAAAGATATTGCGGAAGCTCCCTTGCTCCTTCAACCGAATATGCACATACCCGGACCCGCCGAACAACCGTTTCCATATTGCATGCATCTAAGACGTCGGTAGACATTGCACCATGGGTCTAGCGACATGATTCACTTTCACATACCACCATATTCGATAGACCCAGATACTCACAGATTGCATTGTATGTAGGCAAGGCAGCTCGCTGATAAAACTTCAAGGCGTTTGGTGAGGCACAGGATATGCTTGAGGGACGGCAAATGCTATTCCGCGCCAGCTGTGTGACTGTGGTAGAGACTGTGGTAGAGGGCTGACATCTAATTAGTAGAGACATACACCACTGAAGGCCCCAATGTATTACCAGCTCATACGTACCACCAGGTGATACCATACCGTCTACCGGTAGCATTCAGACTTCTGAGCTCCTGTTTTCCGAGGCTGCCGAAATATGTATTACCCTTTGTACGTGGTAGGTAACGCAAGCTGGGAAGATGGCAGGGCTGTTCTAGTACCACCAGAACACCAACAAGGCAGCCATTGTCTCGCCACATGTTTCCTCTAGGTTAAACACCATTTATTCGGTATGTCGATGGGAACGGCGAGGCACGACCAAAGGGAGGAGGGGGGCTGTAAGAGCAATATGGGGGGCAGATGTTTATACAGCGGTATTCTCATTGGCCAGCTGGGTGGTTTCGAAATTGGTGGTCGATATTAAGGAAGGCAGCAAGCGTAACAGAAACGCGCTTCAACGGGGGTTCCGCGGGCAAAAAGGCCAGCATCCCAGCGCATCCCAGCGCAAGGCAGCTCTTTTTCTGCTTCTGCCCCAACTCGGCCGAATTCCCCCCTCAGATCCCTCGAAATAAGGCCCTTGTCTAGCGCGGGAGATCAGAGCAAGGCTCTCCCACCTTATTCGCAGGCCCGCCCTATTAGGTTAGTTTCAGCCAGTGGCCCAGTTACCCGATCAGGAAGGTAGACGCAACATTCGACGCGCCCGCGCTCCCTGTCCCTCAGCCCAGGCCTGGTCGACGTCTGGGATGTGACTATGTATCGAGGTAGGTAATCGCAACGTTTCGTGAGAAGAACTTGTGTGTGCCTGGCTTGTGTTACCAGACTCGATGGCGCCGTTAATCCAGCAGAGGGAGGGAAGAGGCAAAAGAAAAGAAAAGAAAAAACATGTATATAACCAACTCTATATTCCTCCTGTTTTCAGATGCTTCACGACAATGACCATCTAGAGTCACGGCATCAGTCCTTCCTTCAGTTCCTTGGAACAGTCACTCCTTTTCGCTGTAGATACAGCATCCATTCCTTATTACACACCTGTAAATACTGGTTGCCAGTCCATCATTAGCAATACCTACCTACTAAGCCGGGTTTCTCGGAAATCCTGAAACACACTCATTTATTATGCGCGGACTCCTCAGTCTAGCCGTCGCCGCGGCCGCGACGTTTATCACCACGTCGCTGGCGGCACCTATCGTGGCGTCGCCCGGAAACGCAGGAAGCATAGTCATCTCCGAGCTGAACACCATCAACGCCACCGCCGAGGTCGTCATCGGCAACGCCACGGCGCCGAAGGACCCGCTCAAGATCTCCCTGGTGAACAACTTCGGCGGCAAGCAGCTCAACGCCTACGTGACCGGCCAGGACCCGCAGGGGTCCATCGTCATGCTCTCGGAGGACGGCTCGTGGTACAAGCCCAACCCGAGCGGCAGCGAGACCCCCGTGGCCATCGACGGCAAGGTCGCGCTTCCCCTGCAGGGCGAGGGCCAGACGACGGAGCTGACGCTGCCCGAGTACATCAGCTCGGGGCGGATCTGGATCGCCGAGGGCGAGCTGCAGTTCTACACGGTGGCGTCGGCGACGGGGGCGGCGCAGCTGGTGGAGCCGTCGGCGGCGGACCCGGAGGACCCGTCGGCGGCGGTCAACTGGGGGTTCGTGGAGCTGACCAACACGGAGAAGGGCGGCATCTACGCCAACATCTCCTTCGTCGACTTCGTCGGGCTCGTCATGGCCATGTCGCTGACGCTCGGCAGCGGCGAGGTGCAGACGGTCAAGGGGCTCGACGGCGGCGCCCTCGCCAAGATCTGCGACGACCTCAAGGCCCAGGCCGCCAAGGACGGCCAGCCCTGGGACCAGATGTGCGTGACGGACGCCGCGGGGAAGCCCCTGCGCGTCATGGCCCCCAACCTGTACCTCGCCAGCAACGCCGGCGCCATGGAGTCCTACTACGACGAGTACACGAGCCGGGTGTGGGAGCGGTACGGGGCCGCGAAGCTGACGATCGACACGCAGGCGGACGCGGGCAAGGTCTCGTGCCAGGTGTCGGGGGACGAGCTGCAGTGCGAGGGCGACAACCGCGGGTACCCCAGGCCGACGACGGCGGACATCTGGGGGTGCAACTCGGGGCCCTTCGAGATCCTCGAGGACGACAACGACGTGCACCGGGCGGTGGTGCCGCGCCTGTGCGCGGCCTTCGCGCGCACGACGCTGCTGCTCGCCGACGGCGGCGACGTCCAGCCCTCGCCCGCCGTCGGCCGCGACGCCTACTACGCCGCCGACCCCACCAACCACTACAGCCGCGTCGTGCACGCCTACGAGACCGACGGCAAGGGCTACGCCTTCTCCTACGACGACGTCAACCCCGACGGCCAGAACGAGGCCGGCGTCGTCTCCGGCATGGAGCCCAAGGTCCTCGAGCTCACCATCGGCGGTGCCTCTTCCTGAGCCATGACGGGAAGGCAAAAGGTGGGGGTGGGGGGCTGACTGCGAGAGTCGGTAACGCCGCGTTGGCGGGACTTTGGCGCTTTTCTATCAGCTGTTTGTATGATACGGTTTCTGGGCTCTTTGGAGTTTAGGATAGGTTGTTTGGAGAACTCATCACTGTATATACTCCGATATTTCTTGTACATATCCTTCTGTCAATATGGGTTTGCTCGTAAATACCATTGAATTCTACACTTATAACAACGTCGTGTAAACCCTTTCATATTGAGTAGAGTCTGGGGTTTTCTCCTAATGCCCTTACCAGCGGTTCAGGCTCAAGGTTAGGTACTCAAAGGTCTAACCTAGCCATGCGTTGAAGAGTTTACTTCTAAGTTACGCTATGGGCCTCCACCTACACATTTACATAGGTACCTGAAGATAATCTAACAAACCAAACGCCCTGTGCCCACAGGCAGACCGCCCTTCCAACAAGTAAGGGTTTAGAAGAGCATCGCTACTAGATGTACCTAGGGTGACTGGACTATTCTCAGCCTCAAACATTTTAGCAGTTACACGACACCCTGCATAAGTGAGACATCAATCACTAGAATATGCTGTATGCTGTTTAGTCACACCCAAAGCTCAACCAATGGAGCCCCTTTCCGCTGGAAACCCGACACGAAGGAACAAAAAAGCATGAGGCGCAAGAGTCGCCATGAAAATCAAAGCCATAGTCTAGATGATGAGGAATAATTGTTGCTATTTTCCGAACCCAAGCCGAGACCATCCAGACCTCCCTTCCTTCCTTTCGCGATACGTTACTCATGGTAGGAAACCGCTCTGGTGGTGGACCTCGCAAACAGCACTAACCTCCTCCCCCTTTGTCGAAATCCGTTGAAAATTGGGCCCACGGCATGATCGCGAGTGGTGGTCCAGAAGTAGCAAATGACAACACCGACAAAGATCAGGAACTTCTAGTTACACATCTCCCCAAAAGCCCGTAGAGCGGCGAGGGCGAGATGATGAAATAGGTTCCCAAGACTACTGCGTCGGAGATGTATAAAGAGGCGGCGTGGCGCTGGTCGATCTCCTTTTTTTTCAGAACGTCATTCTACATCAGCTTCCAAAGCCACACAGACATCATCAACAACCTCACAAAGCCTTCTACAAAATCCTCCATAAGGTCCTCAGCGATATCCTCAAACGCCTCACAGAACCCGCCCACTACACACGGGCCCTCATCACACACCGGAAGCGCGCCTTCGAGCCAGCCGTCACCACCACATTTCCCGAGATGCCTTCCCACGCGTGGGTCCTGTCGGCCACCCAGACCTTCGAGGCCGAGCTCAGCAGGATCCTCCCCGAGTTCCCCAGCGACGAGCGCGCGTTCGCCAGGGAGACCGCGCGGGACTACTGGAAGGAGGCCCTCGACAACGCCAAGCACCACCGCGATGGCGAGAAGAGGGCTCGTGACCAGATCCCTAAGATCATGGACGAAACCCGCAAGTGCAAGTCTTGAGAGGGGGGGGGCTCGGTTGACCACGCGGCCGTCCCGGGTTTCACCATAAGCCTTCGGGAAGACGAAGAGCGTTCGGACGTCATGGTTACCTGTTTTTCCTTTGTTGTCATTCTGGAGCGGCTTATAGATCTGATTTTTTTGGAACGGCCTATAGGGGAGGCGGAATGGGGCAGGATCGGGAATATGTTGGAATAGACGCAGGGCGTGGGTAGTGCGTGCTACGAAGAGGTGCCGCAACGCCTCACAATATGCTATGCCTGTCCGGCTGGCGACAGCCACACACATATCTCCCGCCCTCACCTACCATCACCACCCTCACGTTGTTCACACAAGACACATTCGTTAGGGGGCCTACCACACAATCCACCTGCGACTCTTTAACCATAGCCGTCGATAGTTATTAACTCCGGCTGTCACAACCTGTTACCTAGAGGGTCTACTTTTGCTCCGTTCTCATAAAATGTGATAGTACCGTAGATGTTGTAGCCGGAGTATCATCACTACAGCTTAATATGTAAGGGTACCTACACTTGCAGGAGTAGCCACGTATTGTGTATCCACGTATTGTGCAACGTTATACTACCTACCCACTTAGTTAGCCTAAACCTTACAGCGGATGTTGCCAAGAGCCGGAGGGGGAGGGTACTGGTCCCTTTGACAGCTTCCCGTTCTTCAGGTTGTTCCTTTTAATTAAGCAAACTGTTGAGATCCTGGGTAATTGACTCAGAGCCAGTGAGTGATGTTTGTTTGCCTTCGACCTACTCGGCGACCGCGAGGAGCGAGGGGTGGCAAGGCGTGAAGAGCCTTCCGGAAATTGTCAGCAACTATGTGTATTGGTTGTATGCTGTATGGGAAACTCTATGTACTCGAGTGTCTAGGGTTCAGCTGCCATGCCGCTGTGGCACGTTGGCAAGGAATCGCGAGGAGGCGGCAAGGCCGATACCCAGATCTCCGAGCTGGTGCGACGGGACTAGCGCTCTGAGTACCGCCTTGATAGGTGGCCTCTTGCCTGTTGTCTTCGGGAGATGAACTGCCTACCCATTTGACAAGAACAAAGGTAAGAAAAGTTTGTTCCCAGGTTTCGACTTTAGATAAGTTTTTGAAAGGTGTGTAGCTTCATTAAAGAGCCAACAAAGGCGCTTCCGTATCTGTTACGGGTGGATTAGGATATTTTACTTGCGCTTAGCTGCCTAGAAGTTATGTTATTTAGAGACTGACTTTGGATAAGTTGGGTTTTGATGTAAATGATAGGGGGCTTGTTGGGCATTTGAATCTCGTGCCCAAACTGATTGTATATGGCATCTACCTACCTCCTGTCATCTACTTCCACTAGATCCGGTGATATGTGTGAGATGTGAAAGGTATCAACCCCCTTCTTTATCCCTGGCTGTGGCAGTTTAGATTGCTATGCCTTGTAAGGTAATACCAACGCTTTCTTTAGGTAACTACACCACGACGGCTGAGTTTGTTTCATAGAACTTGACACTCACCACACCCGTCAGGTGTGTTGGGTGAGTGGCTAGGTGCAATTCCCGACAACGCTATTGGTTCTCATTCGTTAGCTCAATCTCGCGCTCGGCCGATAGCCAGGCCTCCGGCGAGGTTACCCAAGTTTGCACAACGGGCTACCGCATACATCCCTACTTACAGTTGCTTTAACAGGGAATGGAACTTTCGAGTCATGGGACAATAAAGGTACACTTACTGAACTATTCTCGTACCGACTGAACTTTGGTACCTAGACACGCTTAGTGACCTGAGGAATCTGAGTACCTACCTAAGCCAGCAGATGATACTATGTGAGACGGAAGACAAGAAGGTTGCCGGTGATGTGAGTCCCATGTCATCACTAGTCTTACCTATGCCGTTTACTATTGGCTATCCGGTAGAGGACGATCTAACTAATTGTCTAGTATCACTTGCAACAGTTAACATGGTCTCTGTGTGGATTTTGCCGAGTAGCCGCGTATGGTCAACGACCCTGCGACCCATTCTAGGGTCGGTAGGTTAGAGTTGTTTGTTCTCGTGTTGTAAGTGGCAAAGGCTAAAATTAGTACCTAAGGGAGGTTGGCGCCAACCCCAGCTGTGACAGTAACTAAAAACAACCGACATAGGGTTGACAGGCAGTTGCGGTTAAAAAATGGAATCTTTAACTGGGCCAAAAATGCGTGGACCCTATGTGTAGTTTTTTCTTGACCTCGGATATCTGGCATATAGGGGGACGTCTTGTATCAGTTGTGACGTTGGGTGGACATCGCATTTATGTACCTAACGTTGGCCGTTGAGACCTCCTACCTACAAGTTTCCTCGCTCCTCACCAAGAATTAACGACTAAGTTAAGTAGAAACCAGACAGGATACTAGGAGACTGTCGCGCTTTAATCAAGATGTTTTCTTGAAGTGAAGGTGTATTTTTACTATACGTTTTCGTTATGAGGAATACAGATCCGTAGGCAAGTGTAGAAGAGACAAGCGCCAACAGGTACCGCTCATCTGGCTCGTGCAGAATGGACCGTTGGTCCATTCCCCTGGGATGCAACCATTTCCTTGTTCTTGGCGCTCAGGCGCCACCTGTATTATCGATAAGTCTTATCTAATCGTGAATCCCAAAAATTATTTTGGCGACAGCAATCGAATTGCGACAATCGAGTTGCGACAATCGAAGCTCCCTCAACCTCCAGCCTCCTAGTGCACAGCGCGATCGCAGTCGCAATGCCGAAGCCGCGCACGAAACGGCAGGCCATCCGCGAGGAGCGGAAGCAGAAGCGACGTGACAAGGAATCGGCCGCCGACGAAACCAGCAATTCCACCAAGAGACGGCGACTGGACGACGGCAGTGCCGATGGCGCAGGCGAGCAAGATGCCACTTTCGAAACCGGATACAATCAGTTCGAAGCTGGAGAGCCTGCCCGCCCAGACCGCGAGTTCTTCGGCATGCTTGCAGATCAGGAACAGGAATACTTCCGCTCTGTTGATGAACAGCTCGACATCGACGACTTCCCCTCCCAGGAAGACCGACAAATCTACCTAGCCAACGTATTCGCCGAAGCCGAGGGCAAGGAACTCAAGTTGGCATGTAGCCAGTCCTGCTCCCGCCTGATGGAGCGGTTGATCCTGATGTCGAACACAAGGCAAAAGAAGAAGCTGTTCGAGCAGTTTGGGGGCCATTTCTTGAATCTCATCCAGCACCGATTCGCAAGCCATTGCTGCGAAACCTTGTTCTTGCAATCTGCCCCGATTGTTACGAAAGAACTTGGAGGGGAGCGGGATGATACGTTGACGGACCAAGACGACCCGAACGAGAAACCCACGCCATATATGGAGGAGTTGTTTCTTCTCACGCTCGACGAACTCGAAGGGCAGCTCAGTTATCTGCTTACAGACAGATTTGCTTCTCACACACTTCGCGTCTTGTTGATTATCCTTTCTGGACGTCCACTAGAACAGACACAGACCAAGTCCCTTATCCATAGCAAGAAGAAGGAGCAAATATCCGCCCCGTGGACATTCAACGGGTCAGCCGATTTAAACACACAGCTTCGGGCGGTTCCCATGTCATTCAATCTAGCTACAAAGAAGATCATCGTCGACTCGGTTGCCGGGATGAGTCCCACTGAGCTACGTGTGTTGGCGACGCACCCCACTGGAAACCCAGTCCTCCAGCTATTATTAGAATTGGACATTTCCCTGAGTGAGAAGTCAGACTCGAAACCAGAGGACCAGTCGGAAGAGATGACACTCTTATGGCGACTCCTACCGGGAGCCCCTGCTTCTCTGAAGGATACTACAACGCCTGCATCTGACTTCATCAGTTCGATGCTGTATGATTCTATCGGCTCGCGCCTCCTCGAGACGCTCATCACACACTGCCCCGGCAAGCTATTCAAGCCCCTCTACAAGCACATCTTTGCAGACCGGATACAAAGTTATCTGCGAAACGACATTGCATGCTACCCCGCCATACGTGTCCTCAACCGTATAAGTAAAGAGGATCTAGTTGTTGCCGTACAGAAGATTCTACCCGAGATGAGCAAGCTAGTTGCGCTTTCAAGATTTAACGTGATTAAGACTTTGTTCGAACGATGTCAGACTCGGCAAGCTAGGGCAGAGATCGATAGTCTGACGAAGGCTTTGGTTGAAGCATTCGGATCAGACCCCAAGTCCGTCATCCCGCAGCTCTGCCTCCCACAATCATCAGAAAAAGGGGACAAGAAAGATCGGGCACCTCCTGAGAAGGCACGTTCGACCTCCCACGGCTCTCAGCTAGCTACAACAATGCTAGCTGTTCCTGGATTACCGTCGAGTACAATCCAGAAGTCCCTATCTGCTCTCCCAGAAGAGCTGCTCCTTCAGCTCGCCACATCGTCGGCCCCCACATCCTATGTCCTAGCCCATGCTTTATCGACACCAACGCAGAACAAGGCCTTCCACAAAGTCCTTGTGGTGGCCTTGCGACCTCACACTTTGCAGCTGGCCCAGTCCGAGCACGGCAACAGGGTCCTGAACTCGATCATATCTATGCCTTCGAAGAGCGAGGGTATATCACTGCCGTTCCACATCAAGGAGTCGATCATGCTGCAACTCGGCCAACACGAGCAGGAGTTGCGAGAGACGTTCGAGGGTAGACGGGTGTGGCGGACTTGGAAAGGAGACTTGTGGAGGAATAGACGGACGGATTGGATTGCTTGGGCCAAGGAGGTTGACTCTGTCCCGGACCCGGTGCCGTCGGAAAGGCAAACGGGAGCCAGGGGTGTTCATAATGGTGGCACCAAGGCATCTTTTAAAAATAGCGGAACCGGCTCTAACTATACAGCAATGTCGAATAAGAGGAAGTGGGGGGCTGAGGTTGTGCCGTAGCTGTTCAAACTGAGAGAATGGTTGAACGAAAGAGATAGTCATCGCACGTTTGTGACAATCGCGGCGACCCCGAGTATACGTTGCACCACGATGAGGGTTTGTCAGTTAAGCTATTGAGTACGGCCCTATCTTCGTTGCAACTCAATCTCACACTACTCAGTATAAGTTCTTCGAAGTTGCCGCTTCTCATAGCTCTTCTTCCTCTTCGACTTGTTCTCATCACCATTCTTCCTAATACGAACCAAATATCATCTCAACGACCGAGAATCACCATCGTTGTTGTCTCCGTTACTCCTTATCATTACTATTCATCATCANCATCTTCCCCCCCCCCCCCTTCCCTTCCACCTCTTATCACTGTCAACATGCCACGACAGATGTACGATACAACGGGCTTGTCGGGTGTCGATCGAAACCCTCGGTACGTGATCTAGCCTCTTCATACTCAGTTTATTTTCTAGCACCAACCTTTACCCCCTTAACACCCCTTTCACAGCCCCCCCTTCATAGACTCAATCGACCCTACAACCCACACCTACCTATTTGAAGCTTTCCTGCCTGGCTCTACCCACCAGACACAACTATCGAGACTACTCGGAACTCGCAGGATAACAAGACACATACTGACTGTCCCTTCCTAGACCTGCCAATTCAGCCAGCGCCTCTGCGGCTCCGAAGGAAGCCAGCCCCTCTAGCCCTCCTGCTGCTGCCGCGGACTCCGCCATCCTCCCGAAGACGGAGCCAGTGTCAGAGCCAGAGCTAGAGCCAGGGAAATAGCCGGCATCATCATAAGCCGCGCCGCCGCACCGTGCAGTGCCCACCGGCACCGACCTAGCGCCGGTCGACTCCTGCCCGCAACTCACGCCGCACTCGCATGCTGACATGCTGCCCGGTGGGGAGGACATCGATCTGTGGTTATGGTAGGTGCCGGAATGGTGTTGTACGGTGCACTATAAAGAAGAGAATGGGGGAGGGGACGAGGAGGAGTAGGCTTAGGTACTGTTGTGGGTGCTGTTGGCACTGCGGGAAGCAGCCGTGACTGGGAACTCCGTCAGTGCTTCTCTCAGGGGGTATAATTGGGTCACTATTAAGCTGTAGTTGGATCATTTAATACATGTTTGCGGTGTTTTAAACTTTGGCTCTCAGTCTTTCCCGCCTTCGTCACTATCTTGAAGTATTATAAGCGATTGAATTTTATTTGAAGCGCTGTTCATTGAATTAAATTAATATCAGTGTTACTCCTGTTGTTTTCATTGTTACCTACTGTTTTACATTAGTCACTTTAACTGTTAGCTAGCTTATGGCTCTCGATATCCTTGATCCTAGTTGCTTCAGATGCATCTAACCCAGTATCTCATAGCGTTCTTAGTCAGTAGGGGTAAATATTTCTGTTATGTAGTACCTAATATTAACAACAGTGGCAGCTATGCCGTCAGGAAACAAACAAGGATGGAAACAAGGGGGAAACAAATCAACAGCATTGGAACTGACTTACCTAACAAAAGGTTGAAAACAAAGAATCGGAGTTAGTAGCATGTAAAAGCAATGCGGTTGAACATACCTGTGCAGCCTTCCTTGTTCCCTTCTAGGCGATACCTACCCCCGATTCTGCAATCCCGCCCATCTTCTTACCTACCTATCCCATCGCTCCAATATCACCCTAGCAGGGTGAGCGTGGGGGACGATGACATCGGACACGGCCATTTGCCATTGTTGTCGCAAGGCATGTATCTTTACATAGCGTCTACCCAGCCCCAGCCCCAGCCCCAATGGGATCGCCTCTAATGCGTACCGGGGCCATCCGATGGAATCAATTTTTTTTAATACCGTTTATCAAGTGCTACTACTACCATCGACTGAGGGGTTGGGGTCGGAAACGTAGGGTTGCAAGTAACCCCTGGGCCCGGTGGTGGCAGCGCCGGGGGTTCGGGGGGGAACGGTGGGTTGGGCTTGCCCGCCGGGCCCGGTGGTAGCAGGGCCTCTGACACCGCCCCGGGGTGAAACGGTAGGTTGGGTTGGACCGGTGGGTCGGGTAGTGGGGTGGGTTTGCACAGTAGCGGGGCCTTCGGCGTGGGGGGGAACAATGGGTCGAGTGGCAGGACCTCCGGTCCCGGCCCGGGGGGGAACGGGAGGTTGGGTTGGGCCGGTAGGTCGGGTAGTGGGCTGGGTTTGCGCGGTAGGCCTGGCGGTAGCGGGGCCTTCGGCGCGGGGGGGAACAATGGGTCGGGTGGCAGGTCCTCCGGTCCCGGCCCCGGCACCGGCACCGAACGTGGGAGTCGACCTCGGCGCGTTCGGCCCCGACGGCTGCGAGGGCCGAGGCCCAGCCGTCGACAGGAATGACGGTTGTGCTGGGCCCTGGGGCCCGGGGTTCTTGGCCCCTGTGGTGTGCCCGTAGGGCTGCCGAAGGGATTCCAGTTCGCCCCCGGCCTGTTGTTGGCGGACCCCGCGGGCCTCGATGTGCCGGACACCGGGGGTCTCCATGTGGCGGACACCTCGGGCCTTGATGAGCCGCCGCCGGCATTCGGCCGGAGAGCAGGCAATTCGCGAGGCACCTGTGAAGCGGGGCCCGCGTCTTGGGGGCCCGCGTCTTGGGGGCCCGCGTCCGTTCCTGGTCGAGGGACCAGCGGAGAGGTATCTCGGCGACCATGTCTTCCGCGAGACGCCTGTTGAGGGGGGCCCGGGTCTCGGGGGGGCGGGTCTCGGGGGCCCCTGGCCCTTCCTGTCGGAGGAGGGACCGTCACTCCGGGAGCGTGATTCCGAGTTCGTCCAGTGCGAGGCGCCATCTCTGGAGGCGGCCGTGCTTGAGAAGCGGGAGGCCGAGATTGCGAAGGGGGAATCCCACCGTGCGGAGGGGGAGCCGGGGCTTGTGAACCGGGTGCCACTCTCTGTGGGGAACGCGCCGCAGGTACTTGAGTAGCGGGACCCAAAGGTTGCGAAGCTGGAACCGGGGCTTGGGAATCGGGTACCGTTCTCTGTGGGGAACGCGCCGGTGTTTGAGTAGCGGAGCCGGGTACTTGAGTAGCGGGACCCGGTACTCGTGAAGCGGGGCCCGGTCCTCGTGGAGCGGGACCCGGTACTCGTGAAGCAGGACCCAAAGGTTGCGAAGCGGGACCCCGAGGTTGTAAGGCGGGACCCATAGGTGGTAAAGCGGGAGCCCGGAAAGGGGGGTTAGCGAACTGCGTGGCATGTTGAGTGCCTGTGGCCCCCAAATTATCCAACCGATCCCGCATAGCCCTCAACTCATGGTTCACATTTCTGTCGAGGTCAGTCACCCGGGTCTCGAGCCGGTCTATCGCCGTAGGGATCCCGCTGAGCCCGTTTATTGCCTCAAAAATCCTATCAAGGTCCCTGTTTGAAGCACCCATGGCGGATAATGAATAAAGTGATATCTGCGAACGTGTCAATGGTGATAAACTATGGAGAGCGCAGGGAGACTTAGTCTTGCTAAATCTGTATCAGTCGTTGTGCTATCTCCAGGTTTTAGTGTATTGGCTGATGGCATACGACAAGTTTAAGTCGAGCCCGGTGAACTACAACCGTATTCAAGCGCCTTATTAATTAGCAAGAAACACCATCACCGTGCGGAAACATCTCTGTTGTTCAAAGACGTTTACTAACACATTGGACCCGAAACAGGAACTTTGTTCCTGTATACTTGAAATTAGTGTGGTTTTACTATGCCTTTCTTTGTCTACTTGAATCAAAGTTGAAAAGCGGGTTAATGACACGGATGATCGCCTTTCCAGGCTTCATCCGTGAGGTATATGGCCCAGTATAAGATATTCGGTCGCTGACTTGAATATCTGATGCCCTTTTGCGATGGTGTGTCCCTAGGGGTGATTGTGTGCAATGGCGGTTGCTGTGTCATTGTCTAGCCATGACAGTTAGGCAGCTTTGTTGCACTTTGCTCTGTTCCTGTGTTAGTTTCGGCCTGTCGACTTCAACGATCCAGCAGCTAAGACTTCCTTGCTGCTGTGAATAATCAAGAAACTTTTAAAGAGCTACGCTATTTGAAGGTTGGTTTTTTCCATGACTAGTTATAAATAGGTCTTGTAAATGCAATCAACTGTTTGCTCCGATAAGCAAAAAGAAGGAAAAGAAGTAACTATAATAGTAACTAGATTAAAAAAGGAAATAATACTAGTTATTAAAAGCGGTAGTTCAACATAATGTTAAAAATTTATCATTTTATTAAATTTATATTTCGAATTTAAGAGACGTAATTATCAACACTAATGTAAATCTTTTTGTCAAGCTATGTAATTCAAGAGAAATTCCCAATATTGCGATATTTATCGCTATACAACCTTGTGTAAGCTAATAATGCAGCAAGTAACCCCAAATGATTGCAACTAACAAAAAGCCAATACGTCAAGACCAATCTCCGAATATCATAATTCATGCGAATACGGGAGGTGACCACCTCAACTAGACCCTCTTTTGAGATAACAAACCTGTACCACGACCGTACGATCATTCGTCAGTCTCGTTGCGACATTATCTTATCAATGTCTGGCGTGTCTATTCGACAAAGATAGTTCGAGAGACTATGGATATTCCAGGGGGCCTTGCCGTACCTATTAGGTAGCCCCAGACCCAGGTGTTCCGTTGAGTGGTAATATGTAGTGTAGCGCCGTCACATCAGACAGCAGAAGAGATAATGATGGGGTCTGTGGTCACTGTGAGAATATCAAGTGCTTCTCCGACCAGCTTGAGCTTTTGAGCATGGGAAGTAATGTAGCAGGCGGCTTAGACGTGGTCGGATAGTCAAGGGAAGGTATCGCTATCCAGGCAGGCATGCGGCAAGCCTATGCGTGAAGATAATCAGGAGAGATGTGGTTCGGTCACCCGCAGCAGCATACACATCATTCGAATGTCAGCCTAAACACTCACCGTCGTTGTTCATAGACCCGAGGCCCCATGAGCTGCTGCTGCGGATACCTAACTAGCGATCGCTTTTTCATCGCTTCAAACTCCAAACTTCTCGGAAAGCGCGCTGACGAAGGCACAACTCTCGAGTACTTTTTCACAGCCAACCTCTCGGTTCCTCGCCTGCGAAGTCTTCGATGCCAGGCGGTCCGGACATGATCCAAGCTTTCGTGAAAGGCACGCCATTCTCACCCCCGTAAGCCAACGTATGAAGCGATATAGCGGTTCCGCCAGCACTCAACCCGAAAGCCGTGATGCTGTCCGGGTTACCGCCGAAGGAGGCGATGTTGTCCTTTACCCACTGGAATCCGGCGCGCTGATCCCGCATGCCCACGTTCAGCGACTTTTGGTCACGAAACGTGGCGAGGTTTGCAAAACCGAAGATTGCCAGGCGATAGTTGAGCGAAACATAGATAACCGGCTTCTTGGTCGATGTCGAGAACTTAATGATATCGTCGAAATCGAAATAAGGATCATACGCAGAGCCCTTGACCACGCTGCCACCATGAAGCCAAACGACCACGGGGAGACGGTCGTCCGTCCTCGTGCCGGTTCAGCGTTCCCACCAATTCAACTAACAACTTGATTTGATTGGTATCAAGTCAATTCAAGTCAAATCAAATCGTGAATAGCGTCAAGTCGTTCAAATCAAATATTTTTTTTAATTGACTTGAAGTTGATACAATTATTTTACGGCTTTTGACATATATATTAGTTAGGCTTTTAGTTACTTTATAATAACTTATGATAGCTAATTTGTATTTCAACTTAACTATTATAAATATTTTTATTAAAGATTAATTATTATTATGTTTATAAGCTTCAGAAATAATAATCGCAGCAAATTCGGCTTAATAATTAAATCAAGTCGTAAATTTCGTCAATCAAGTCAAAAAACGCGTTATTTGAGTCAAACACAAGTCAAATCAAATAATAGCGATTATTTGAATTGATTGAATTGATGGGAACGCTGACCTGGATTTCCCCATTCGGAAAAATGGGCGCTAATGCCTATGCAACACCACCACCCCTTCGCACGTTTCATGTATGTCTACCAGCTGCGCCCTTACGTGCATGGCGATGTTCCCACGTGCATCAGCGGTAGGTACGTTCAGCAGGACATGAGAACGGGAAATCCAGAAATCCCCTGAGTAAGCCCGTCACTGCTCAGTGATACACGCTGTCCATCAGTCTTGACAAGAACGGTTCGGCTCCAGCAACAACCTTCTCGGATGAAGTCCTCACTTCTGATGTGCCGAGGGGTCTTCGTAGGAAACCCGGGCATAGGCAGAACAACGCTTCGTCCGAATCATGCCGAGGTCATCGTAACAAGTATCCCACAGCCGACTCCCCCACATGATCTCCAGGCATGCCTACGACCGTGACCGGATAGCGACTAGGCTCGGCCTGGCCCCTCCACGTCTTCAGCAACCTGACGTAGAGAAGCAGAAACCTCCGCCCTCTCCGTAACGTTGTCACCACTAAGCGCGCAGGCCGCGCCTAATGCGGATACCGAGCCTGCCTCTCCATACCTGCCTGCCCCTTGCCTACCTACCTAGTCAGGGGCAAGTGACCATGCATGCCCCTCCCCCTTAGTAAAGGCTCAGCTTTCAGTGGTGGTCGCGCTGTGTGACCCGGAACAGTGGGCGAACCGGCGGGTCCCTTACCTGCCTACGTTACATGTCCGCCCAGCAGCTGATACAGAATTTTCATACGTCGGGTGCCATCAGCCCCATTTACAGTCCGTACACAGGAGTAAAGTAAATCACGCGTATGTCTGTCTATATGGTTTGGGAGAACGGTTCTGGATTGAGCAAACGGATGCCCCTCCTCGTTATCAAAGAGTGTCTAGCTATACAGGAAAGCCAACCGCCACAGATCCTCCCGATTTCTACCTGGTCCCCTGACCACAGCCGCGGTAGTCCATGGGCAGTGGTCCCGTCATACGTAGCTGAGCTCAAGTTGGGTGACGGAGCCCGCGTCGGAGGACCGCGTGCTCCTGGAAAACTGACGTTTCTTGGCCGAGCTCAAGCATTGTCGATGGAAAGCGTAAGGAGACGCTTAGTGCTAGATCCGGAGTGTTAGATATCGAGTGTCACAGTCAGTATGGTAGAATGTGAGGCAAGACGTACGCCGCAGGAGCTGCAAGAGCAGCCGGTGCATTCACCGGAGCAGGAGCAAGAGGAGCAAGAGCTGAAGGGAATCCCGTTAGTTCAGGGCTTCTTCTATTCGCGCCCTGTGCGGCAATGGTTGCGAATCGTCTTACCAGGCAGGCATGATGGCTGATTTGGTGTTGATAACACGGGATTTGATTGTGAGAAAGTTGTCTTGAGAGATTCTGAGTTTTCGCTGAGTTGTAGATGACAACAAAACGAACAACACTGAGGTGATAGAGGGAGGTTTATATACTTTTTTCCCACTACCTGAATTAGCTGAGCGATATACGGCAGACTCCGACGAAAAAAGACCTGTTTAGCACAACAAGGATGTCTACGGCTCCCACCCACTCTCTTCCTACGCTGTTACGAATCAAAACGTTTCACAGAGAGGCACGGAGAGGTGGTGACGACCACACCCACTGCAGAGCTGAGCGCCATCACATCACATGTAAGACGCCAATCCGGTTTCCCAAGTCGGGCGGCCAATCAGCTGGCGAGCCAGCCCCGAAAGATAGTGCGGGGGTGTCCTCCCCCTTCCCGAAGGAGCTCGGCCATACGCTCGGGATCGCCGTGGACCTCCTTCCCGTCCTAACAAGGGATATTGACCTGACGGGGTATCATCTTTTCTACCCCCCTGTGGCGCCGATAGCGATATGGTAAACGGCGATGACTGGGTGGGGAGGGGGGGAGAGGGCTAAGGCTCGGGTCGAAGATCGAAGGATTCGTTGGGCTGGCGGCGTCGAGTGACGAAGGTCAAAAGGTCATCATCCCGCGCTGGGCAGCTGGCTGGATCGAGGTGCGTGTTAGCGCGGCCGTTGGTGCGAAGATGCGTCGAAGGCTCGAAGATGTATGGTCGGCAACGTAAGGGGGGGTCGGTGGGCCGCGGGACCGTGACTAAAGAATCAGCAACCGCGCGTGGGGACATCAGATAATAGGTTTTTGTAACACATGATGATGAGGTGACTAAAGGAAACTTCCCATGTAGTTGAAAGCCAACAACAACGACGACGAAGACAACACGCTAGTTAAGCGATGTCTTGGGTGTGACTCAAGGTTGCCGTGCCCTATTGGGGTTAATTAGGATACAATCCCTGGGTAATAGCCCTGTGATGTTGCTTGTCGCTTGACAAAACAACTCATCGCGTGGGATTTCGGGACAATAGGGGCGCAGTTCTGCTTGAACCGACCGACAAGAGACTCCCTGAACTACTAGGTAAGCAGTCCGGGGCAGTCCCAGAAGAGGCCTCGAGGGCTTCGAAGAAAAGAGAAGAAAACACGGCTCGATCTCAGCAGGAGAAGTCACTCATATATATAAGTAGGAAGACACCGCCTATCTCCTATCCTGATAGAATTGACGCAATCGAGCATTTGGTTGGGACGCATTATGTGGCATTGAAAATTCTCGCAGATGAGCGGATTGCACAGAGCCCAATCATGGCAAAGCGAGTCCCTTGATGGCCGACTCTGAGGCACAACCTTGATGGCCAGAACCATCGGCATCGGTGGATACGGCCTCGTCCTCGTCAAAAGAGCTGGCGTGACGGGCAAGCAAAAAAGCTATGTGAATACCTGAGCATTGGTCTCAGGCCGCGTTATGGGAAAATGGAATGGATGGTGTTTTGCTCGATATTCGGTTTGGAAGGAGGGACTTGGTTGATAACGACGATGTTGATCTTCTATTGTAAATAACACGAGCGAAATTCAGGCATGATCAATGTACGACACCCACAAATGAAGCACGGAAGAAGGATGCCTAAATGCCTGTCTTCTTTTCTTTTTCGTGTCCTCCCTATCGATGTGTCTTGGTATGCAGAGAACACCTTGATGGCCACGTCCCTGCAGTGGAATTCATGCCGTTGGCAGCACTGGACGTTCTGGAGAACAGGCACGGGAAGGGCTTGGGGTTTCATTGCCTCGTCGCGTAAGCTCGCCATCATCCAGTATCCAGCTGGAATTCCAGAGATTTCCTCTTGCATATGTGCGACTAAATACAGGCATCGCCACAGTTGCTTTCTTGCGTAAATCCAGAAGACACTGCGTGTATGTTGAAGGGTATCGAAGGCTCTACGCATGCATGTCTACCGCCGTACAATTTGGGCACAGATGTATGTCGCAGTGTGCTAGATTCTTCGGTTATGCCTTGGTAATTCCTCAGCCCCCTGCCAGAATCCAACTCCCAACATCTCCTCCCCCTGAAACGGTGGCTGCACCTTCAAATTTCGTCGACAGAATGCTGCGCCAGCAGTCGGTAGCTTCAAAGCTTAGTAGTTCGAGGCACGAGTTAAAGAGAAACATAAGAGTTTATTCTTTGCCCTACAGTTGTAGCTGGCAACGATAACGCGCTTATGTTCCAACGCACGATGACCTATACCGACAACCGTCCAGAAGCCTACCACATAACGAAAGACTCACAACCCCTATTCTTACGGCGTCTATTCGGCAGCAGGAGCTACACGATCGAGCTGAGACGATTTTGATGAGTCTAACGCGCAGATTTCGAAACTGTTGCGGAACTTGACAGAGCAACACTATCACAGCCACCTAACTACGAAGGCTAGTACCTACACAGTCAGTTGATCCCGATAGAACCAATTTCCTACACCACCGTATACTATGGCTAATCAAGAGTGTATATATACACAGAAAGTGTTCTATACTGTCGAAAGAGTTGTCAACGACTTCGGTCCGCAATCCAGCCAACGCGTCCAACATACCGCCCTCAAAACGACGAAGCCTTTCATCGCGAGGTAGCTAGAACATCAATACACGTTACCTGTCCTCAGTGTACCTACCTCTGCTTGATGGGACTCAGCTTCGAGAGCGAGCCGATCTCTATAATCAACCTGTCTTCCGTCTCTAGCCGATGCCTCGAAGGGAAGAAGCTCATTGGGCGCAGTAGTTCGAACAGGACATCGTGTTGTTTACCTACCCGGTTTTGAATATCGATACACACTATGTCGTCTTTTATCTACCCGATATTACGAGACACAATAAAATAATAACTGGGCCGACTCTTCTAGATTCAGCGTGTCAGCGATAAAGGAAAAGACGATGAAGCTGTCCGCCCAAACAATGGAACTTAATCTTGAGAGGCGATACTCCCGTATTTACTTGAGGTTCTCCCAACACATCTCGTTGGCTCCAAGAGTCTATATACCTGAGTAGACTATGTCAGGTTAAATTCGATCTCACATCACCGCATCAGTGACCCTAGCTTCCAAGCTTGCCATACACTACCTGGTGTTAAAATGAAAAAGTGTTGGAAGTTACCTGATGACCAATTAACTCAGTATATCGGCACCTGGAGCTATAACAATATGCTAACATAAGCTCTGGAGTTATGGTACAGGAGACAGCTTGGAACTTTATCCAACGATACAGATGTATGGCGACGAACGGACTACAGGTTAGCATCTACCACCTTCGTGGGACACACCTATTTGCGATATGAGACGAACTGAGAGCGAATCGGATATCGACGTGCGAAAAGGTTACTGCATCCTTACCTTGAGGCTACCTCTTCGATCCCTTACCTATTACCTTGATCACGGGCGCCCTGGGAGATTCACCGTGGTCATTCACAATTAATTGGGATGGAAGAAGAAGTTTTGCGCGCAATAATCGTGAAGAGACTGCCTGGTACCAATTCACAAGGCGAGGGCGTCTCCTTGCGGGCGTACGGCACCCAAGCAGAGAACCACACGAGGGACGATAGGACACGGCCCCGTTTAAGTGTTTCTACTCGTCGCCTTCTTCCGCCGCATCTCCGCATTGAACGAAATAGGTAGTTTGGACAATCCGCTNGTGGGGGGGGGGGGGGGGGGGGCGACACAGAAATCCGCCGCTGCGGCGGTACAGCTGCAGAAAGGAGTGACGTGCTATGTACGACTGGTCAACGATACGATATCACCAAGTATGAGACGGCAGATCGTCCCACGGGATTTAATTATCGGTACGCGACTGCGAGAATGAGACCGTATACGGAATATATCCAGCGGCGATCACGAAGCTCCTGGGAGGAATATGGACCCCTCTATTCGAAGCCTCGGCTCGCATCTCGAATTGTATGGGCTGGTGTTGCGACTAGCTGTGTCAACCCCAACCCAATGGATACCTATCTCGGAATGTGGTAGGTAACTTTGGTTGAGTTGGTATGACAAACTGTAGCTCGATATTACTAATAAATGATGTTCAATGGGCTCGGACTTATTAATCTGGTAAGTCGGAAGCATCAGTTCGCCGACTTGCATCATGTCTCGTCTTCGCGTGTTTCCCTTAACACCGACCGACCGATGATTCGCGATCGCCCTTGCGGGGAGCTTCCACCGCCGTCACCGGCCGTCACATCGCAGACACGTCAAGATTCCCTGTGCGTTTGTACGTGCACTGAGCGCGCCAATTGGCCGAGCCGATATACCACAACGTCAAGGTGCGAACTCTATCCGTAGATGATACAACCTTGGAAGCAGGGTCGATGATCGATAGGTAGGTGGGCGAAAACATATGAACACAATACACATAGGTATAGGTAGATAGCTACCTATATAAATAAGAGTTGAACGCTGCCTCAGATTCGGGAGCGTTGATTATTGCCATCATCACCATCATCATCTTAACACGCTCCAATACATTCTGAGTCGCTTTTGACCTACGTCCGCTAGCCAGCACTGCCATTAACTTACCTACCAAACCACTACCACACTGCCACTTGACCGCGGACACCAACAACCACCACCATGGCGGACACCGCGGACGTCAACGGAAAGGTGATCTCGCCCATAAGCCTCGCGCACGTGGTGCTGCGGACGCCCAACTTCCGGGCGATGAACGCGTTCTACAAGGCGTTCCTGGGGGCGCGGACGGCGCACGAGGGGGCGAACCTGTCGTTCCTGAGCTACGACGCGGAGCACCACCGGATCGCGCTGGTGGGGGTGCCGGGGTGCGGGCCCAGGGCGCGCGGCAGCGCGGGGCTGGAGCACGTGGCGTTCGGGTTCGCGAGCCTCGCGGACCTGTGCGCGGCGCACGCGCAGCGGCGCGCCCGCGGCATCCGGCCCGTCTGGTGCGTCAACCACGGCCCCACCACCAGCATGTACTACCAGGACCCGGACGGCAACGTGCTCGAGGCCCAGGTCGACAACTTCGGCGACGACGCCGCGGCGGTGGCGGCTTACATGTCCGGCCCCCGGTTCGCCGAGAACCCCGTCGGCGTCGACTTCGACCCCGACGACCTCGCCGCCCGCGTCCGCGCCGGCGTCCCCGAGCGCGACCTCATGAGGAGGCCCGACATCGGCCCCCGCGGCTTCGAGGACATCCCCCTGTGGAACCTGCCGCCGCCGCTGGTCAAGGACAGCTACCAGCCCCTCGAGCCGGCCGCGCAGTCGTAGGTCTTGGGCGGTGTGTCGTCCACCAGATGGGGGAAGGAGGCGTATGGAGATGGGAGTTCATCACACACGGTTTTTCTATTTGGGTGACGCAAATTGTACATAAAGTCAGGTCCGATCGTTCGCTAAGTTGGAAATGCCATGGTGCTACTGTACGTCAATCACAAAATGTCCATCCCATACCAATTTCAATTTCAATTGTTAGCCTACTAGGAGCTTAAGTTTGCGTCGAATGTGGCTGGAGGAAGGTAACCTACGTCTTCACAAGACCGCCGCGGCGTAGAGGTGCAATTCCTACAATGCAGTAAGGTCGCGTGCTGGGTCGGAATCCTGTTTGACTACCAAGGCGACTGATGAGGTCGGATGGAAAAGTAGCCGAAGAGCTGCTCATTAACTACCTAGGCCGGGAGATCAACGGATCGACGCATGATTTTCGCTTCCCTACCCATGACAGATCATAGCAGGAGATGAAGGCGGCAGGAACTCGCGAT
Source organism: Xylaria sp. JS573 (assembly GCA_000966885.1). NCBI lineage: Eukaryota > Fungi > Ascomycota > Sordariomycetes > Xylariales > Xylariaceae > Xylaria > Xylaria sp. JS573. Next base: position 84,057 of record JWIU01000042.1, on the reverse strand, counting down.
CAGAGGTAAATCGAGTCGACTTGACGATGAACCGGATCGATGGCGAGGAATAAATCGTTCCGTGTGAAGATCGGGAAAAAACGTTGTCTGTGCAAGATGATGTTCACACGTCTGTTCGTCTAATGTTGGCTGTCACATGGTTGAGGTCCAAATCGACTGCGGTAAAAGGCGTAAAGGTATAACTTCATCCGAGCATAGCGTACCGAGAGCAATTGGGATTAATTTGTAGACCTAGTTCCCTATTTCCCAATCATATTCTGGCTTCGCTCAAGTATGAGCTTTCAATTGACCTCTTCGTGTGGGATAGAGACGAAGAGCACCAGAGCCATTTTGCCATAATGAGAATATCAGCTAGAAAGTTTGGAGCAAGCTTGCTGCTCTAGGTGGTCTCCGCCAAAGCTGGAATTTCCTACCGATCAAACCGAAAAAAATATTCGCGAGAACATGGAGCCTAATTGACACCACGCCAACTACATAGGTGCGCCTGGAGCATTCCCAAGAATCGCACGTCTGAACTGTGCTTAGACGAATTGAAGTCAGATCAAACCCTCCCAGTCTCGGAGTCGTTTCGGGGGCCGTTTGATCGCTCCGTTACAGGGGTATTTAGCGAAAGCCAGGGGTCTACAATTGTTGGAGGTAGCCGCTGGGGCGGGTTGGACGGCCCTAGTTGGCGCGATGAGTGGCTTCAATGCCCACTACGCTATTCTATCCTCGGCCTGAACCGAACATATTCGAAGGCCTAGGTTTTCTGTCATTCTCCCTCGTATGCTCCCTCGTATGCGATGGAGACGTACGGGGCCCAGTCGGACTGAATTTGGTTGCAAACCCGCGCCCAGCTGCCAAGAACTCCTGTCATTCTTCTAGGGTATGTAATCAGAGCACACGATCTCGATCCTGAAGATGGTCCTTTGGAAGCGAACTGGTCGGGTAACGTTAGCAACTAACTAGTGACGGCAATCGTCGATTTGCGAGTTGCAGATTGATTAACTGGCAGACCGTCACGCAAGAGCACGCAAAACTTAAAAGATAAGCTTATTTCAACGTTGATTTTCATAGTGAATACCGCGGTTGATATGATTAGCACGAGGTCCGCAATACCTAAGGAAACCGAACCCAGATATTCATGATCTTCGCTGCTAGCAGAACGCCTCGAGCTTCCCAGCAAAAATTTGACAGCTTCCCCAACTTACCTACTACAGTAGGTATTTGCACAAGCGAGATGGGATTGCTACATGGATCACTCGTGCAAGATGACGAGCGCGTGTCATCCTTGTCGATACCCCCTGTTCACGAAGGGAGAGGTCGAGCCAGGGCAGGGGTGCAGTGCTTCAAGAGCCTCTTTAAGTCCCCATCGACTACCTACCTGGGATCCACTACAGGTTACCTATGTAGAAGTCAACATATCGTTCTGGTCTAAGCACCCAGCACCAAGTCCTGGGAATGCCGAATCCTGGGGTTGGACCTGACGCTGTCATGAAGCAGCTTAGCGCTTCCATGTCTTACAAGAGACCCCGGGCATGAGCGCACCGGTTAGTATCAGATCAGCAGCACCTCCTGACTACCGCCAAATCTTCATGCAGACAGGGCGATGTTCTGATATCAGATGAACCCGCCTAGTTTCGCGTTGTTTATGATTTCTGTGAATGGTCTTCATGCCGCACCATGCCAGCGAGCCATCTCATCTCCAGATGCTGTATGATCGACAGAGGGGGCTCATGAAAACCCACCAATCGTACCACCTCCTTGGTACAGTCAGGGTGTCCGCGCTATTATCAATGGGGGGCTTGTTGATATTGGTCATCTATATAATAGCATCATGTAGTCTCATCTTGTAAGTCTTACTCCCTTCCTCTTCCCCATCAAGCTTCAGTTCTTTTCCCTTGGTATCCAATTCGTTTCGGTTCTGTGAACTTTTTCTGTTCCGACATTCTTTCCGACGTTCTTTTCTCATACCGCCAGGCCGGTCTTCGATTTTTCTATTCGTCCCATTAAGAGCATTTTTAATTCAAGGAATCAAAACTGTTGCTTGGATCCCCTTTCTTCATCATGTATACCAAAGCCACCCTTATCTCAGCCATGTTGGCTATCGCCGAGGCTCGTTTCGGCCAGGAGCAGGCCCCCGTGGCCGCCGTCCAGGCCCTGACCGACTTCGGCAACCCAGGCGACGCCGGCACGCTCTCGGGGCAGATTCCCGGCGTGCTTCTCGCCGCTGCGGACCCCTGCGACAAGCTCACGCTCGCCGACGAGATCGTGACCAAGCTGGGCACCGACCAGCAGGTCATCGACGCCGCCAAGGGCGTCGTGGCCGCCGAGATGAACTTCAACCCCTTCGCCGTCAGCGTCCCCAAGATCTGCGGCGACGCCAGCCTCCCCGCCACCGAGGAGCTCCGGGGCATCGTCCCCCTCGTCGACCCCGACGTCGGCGGCTCCGACGTCGAGAACGCCAACTCGGACACTTCCCTCACTACCCCCTTCGACGCCACCGGCCTCAGCGTCGCCGAGGTCATGGAGGCGCAGGGCTTCTCCAACTTCACCGTCGATGGTGCTGCAGCTGGAGGAAACAGTGGGGGTAACAGCAACAATAATAACGCCGGAAATAATGACAACGCCAATAGTGGCAACGACAACGCCGCTAGCAGCACCAGTGCCGCCGCGCAATCCAGCTCTACGAAGTGTGCCAGCAAAGCATCCAAGACCGCTAGCGCTGCATCCACATCCGCCGCTGCCGCCAGCACATCAGCCGCCTCCAGCAGCGACTCGAATCAGGACAACAACAACGACGACGACGACAACGCCAACTCCGGCAACGGATCCTCCAGCGGCGGCAGCACGGCAGCACTGCAAGAAGGCGACGGCGCGGTGGACGACCCGGTGACGGGGACGTTCGCGGGGTTCCAGGCGTCGTCGCTGGGGCTGGACTTCGGGACGTGCGTGCCGACGGTGAAGTTCGAGGAGTCGCTCAACGGGCGCAAGGCGGGCGAGTCGACGTTCCAGGCGGCGGACCCGGCGGTCAACCAGGGGCAGCAGGAGGCGCTGAACCCCGACATCATCTTCAACCGCATCTGCGACCAGCTCGGCAACGTCTGCGGCGCCGCCGACGACGCCGTCCAGGCCTGCAAGGACGCCCAGGCCGACCTCGGCGGCGGGTCCAAGGACGCCTCCACCGCCGACGCCTGGAACGAGGCCCTCGGCTTCGCCGGCGCCGACATCAACCCCGACAACGCGCCCAAGGACGGCCTGGTCGGCCACACGTAGGTAAGGCCCTGCCGGGTTGGTGTATGTGTGCGGGTGTGTGGGTATGGATCAGTTTCATGTCTGATGGGTTCGGGGGGCGGCAAGCCGCGGTTTCAGTACTTGTTGTGAGCATGCACAACGAAGGGCGTTTAAGGGTGGTGGATACATACATGCGATGATGTTATTTACATATAGTACTTAGTTCTGTACTTATTATACCTAAGGGAAATATCTACGTTTTGATTTGTCGGGTTCGTTAAGACGTGGCGACCTTTTCAGGGGGGTCGATGAAGCCGTCTACGAAGTAATATCATGGTCGCGATGGCTGCTTTAACAGCCCAGGCTGCCCAAAATTGAGGGATGAAATCAGTGATGTGAGAGATGAATTGGTTTGGGGGCTAATACAACATCCCGAATGCGAGACAGAGATACCAATTTCGTTGTCTGCAAGATGATTGGTGTCGGATAGGGGAACGCCACTAATCAGGCCTGTTCGCCCAACCCAGCGAGTGGCTGCAGCGATACTCGGTGGATGAATTTCTTTACGTCCGAAGGACGTGTGAAGTCTGTCTACTTGCCCAGCATCTACCTTCACAAGTACCTGATGCGCAGCTATGGCGCATAGGACAGCATATACTCGGTGGATGGGTTATTATGCAACACAGATTATTATTGGGCAACGTAAGCTACACATCATTGGAACAAGGCTTTGTGATCCTACACCAGCGGCGAATAGAGGAACTCGCATTAATACTGCGCCAATATGCAGGCAGATTTTGGACAAGACCTACATGACGTGTAACCCTGCACGAAGTATTTGGGGTGCGCAACATCCAGCCTCATGACCTTTCCTCATCCCGTTTATTTAGTCCACTACTCGATCCCGTCTGTTACAGTATATCTATCCATATCCCTTTCTTCAATCACATATGAATCTTCCTCTCCGTCCGCTTTTCGCCGTGCCCTCGAGTCTGTTGCTCAGCCTTACGTAACGTCATTGTACCATGTCGTCCTCGGCAATTCCTGCTCGTGGTTCGGACGGAGACATATTTAAGCAGCATGAACGTCTAATCCGGCGGCTCTACCAAGTTGAAAGGAGATCTCTTAAGGAAACAAAGCGTATCTTGGAAACCGAGCATGGCTTTCCAAAGAAGCCGTATGTCTAATTTCTGTTTCGCTAAGCGTTGGCTTACGGGGTTATAGATTGTCCGCCTATGAAACCAAGTTCCGAAATATACTCGGACTGCGCAAGAAGCTTAAGAAACATGACTGGCCCATCGTATATCGCCATTTCCAGAGCCGAAAGGACGAGGGCAAAGAATCTGAGATCTATCTCAACGGGACGCGTATCCCGAAGGAGAAAGCCTGGAAGGAAATGAGGAGGAGGGATAAGGTACTAGACAACGAATGTATGGTGAGCCTCCTCCATGAAACCTACGAGACATATGGCATCGCCGCGCGTGGAAATCTTTCGACCTTTTCATAATGTATATGTAAATCGAGCGGCCTAGATTCTCATACTCCATCCAGTGCGAAACATGCCACTTCCTCCTGATGTCGAGGTCCGAACTCCATCTCCATCTCCATCTCGGCATGCTACACCACGAGACTCCCCAGTGGCCATGCAATACGTGCAATGTCCCTTAACACGGTTCTTAAACACTCCAAACGCGGCGTCCTTTACAGGAACCCTTGGAAATGTTCTACAGCATACGGTTAGTTCACCCGGTAAGTCATTTGATGTAATACACTAGATAGACACTTCTAATCAGCAATTCCAGCGTTCTCCCCGTTACCAACAATCGAATCACCAGGGCTACCTTTGTCCTTTAATCAAGCGGAACAGACCAGTACTATTTCTGTTTCTACAATCAATCCGAGCCACCAGACTTCTCAGGCTATGTTGCCTTTCTGGGAGTCAAGACCGAGTTTTGAGGCGTTTCTCACGCCGGCCTTGATCTCACAGAAAGAACAACTTAAGACCATACCCCTAAATTTGTTCAGGCAAGAGCTGTTCTGTGAGTTCATCAGACCTACGGGGCGATGGATTCGAGTCATATTCTGACGGATCTTCTAGCTATGGCTATTCGAGAACATAATCGCAGTTTTGCAAGCCAAACCCGCATCTCTAAAACCACACAATCTCTTGACAATCTCGAATCCATGTTCCGTACATTCCAGCCTTGGGATATTTCGTATCCGTCAAACATCGTCTTCTTTCTGGATTCCAGCCATTCTATGGAAGTTCCTGTGATAAACTTCGATGCTTATCATTACTTTTCCCGGGCCATCTATCTGTTGTCGAACAATCTAGCGTCCCTCCAGTGGCATTCCGAACGCCTTCCCGAAGTTTTTGACATACTTCTTACCCGAATCCCGGGAGGAATCCTCACAAACCTTCTTGACAGTGAGCTTTCTTCCATCCGGGCTACTTGGGAGTTCTTGACGCGGTGTTCTGGCACTTTTGGCCTTCGGGATGCTTTCACACTCTTCATAAGGATTGGCATGCGACATCCTACCTGGATTCATTGCAACGGGCTCCTATACCTCTCTTTCGCTGCGTCTATGGGAATTCTCAATATTATAAGAAGCCTCCTGAAAATGGGAGTTCGACCTGACATTGGCCTAGACGAGAGTCAACCTTTTGATACTACGCATGCTACTGTCGAAGCTGCAGCCGCTGGTCATCTCGAGTGCGCCAGGCTCCTCGTAGACAATTGTGATATAAGAAGAAACGAACGAGTCCAAGATTTGTCCGGTCCATCCAACTTCCATGAGTTCATTAAGGTCTTGATAGCTGAGCGATTCATTGTCTTCAGATCAAGATGCCACTTGTTTCCAGCAAATGTTGTTGTACACAGAAAGAATACTCAGTCATTCATCAGGTTCAGTACCGATTTCGAGAACCATAACCTCGTTCTGAATATGTTATTAGAAGCTGGGGCGAATGTTGATGACATATTGGCTTTGAAACCTTCGAGCCATGAAAGTTGGGGCAACTTCTACATCAAAGAGGGCATCGGAACCTCACAGCAGCCCACAATCCTTGAGCAATGTTACTATTGGAACAAGAAGCTTTTCCATAAACTGGAACCCTACAGTAACAAAACCAAGTCGCAGTTAATAACACGGGCAGGGATCTGTATATCGGCGAACGAGGGTGGGGCGGCTGTCGCTGAATATTTAGCGTCACGGAGAACGCAACATAGCGAGGAAGAAAATATGGATGGAAAGGCGTTCCTTGAGCTGCTGCTTGCCGAACAGTTCCTCGTGCAAAAGGATGAGATTTACACCAAGGTCGTCCGAGGGCTAATAGAGTATGGTGTCAATCCTGCCTGTCCTTCGCTACAGCAGGCTATCAATTTTCGACTCTATCGGCTAGTATCACATGCTCGTCAAAGGGGAAGCTGCGAAGATTTCACCTTCATTCTGAGATCTTTTCTTGTCAATGGGGCGACACTTCACGACTACATTATAGCAGCCGGTGTTAGCCGTGAAGGCACCGATGTCTTGGAAATTCTTCTTGACCATGAGGCTGACATTGGACACAACGGTGCTGTGGCACTGTCTATGGCTGCCCGTTTAAATAACTATGAAGCCGTTTCGTGGCTCCTCCAAGCTGGCGTGGACATCAACGCTCAATTAATTGACAGGAGTGGCGAAGAGTGGAGCGTTATTGCTCTTGCTGCCGCCGGAACGTTCGACTCATGCTGGCTGTTTTCGACCGGCGGGGGCTATCAGCAGATTGTGAAGCAAATTGAGAAGCCTGCAGAGAAAGAGATGTTGATGTTTTTGATGAGCCATGGTGCAAGATTGACGAACAGCCCGCAAGACCCGAGCTCTTTCAACTTCCTATATCGTTTTCTTTACACGAGTATGAGATACAACAACCCGTACATGGACAGATTGCGGCTCTTTCTAAACTCGGGTCTAGATCAGAGTCACCTAACGGACTCGGAGTCTAGTCTCCTAGAACTCTGTACACAAAAGCACCACCGAGGCCTTTTTGACTTGCTCATACAGCATGGTATTGACACTAGCGTTGGCAATATCCTTCCAGCTCTCATTTGGCGTGGTAACCGGCTTGGCCTGATTCTGAAGCTTCTAGACGAGGGTGCCGATATCAATGCGTATTCAAGAGGCCAGTTGCAAGAAACAGCTCTCCAATCAGCAGCCCGTAAAGGGGAAAAGGAGATGATCTATCTGTTAGTGGAGAGAGGTGCTGATATCAACCAGCCAGCGCGCACACGGGGGATGACTGCTCTACAAGCCGCTTGCGGACTTTGGACAAGGAGAATAAACAAGCAAAAGAAAAGGAGTGGGAAAATGGACATCATTCAGTTCCTACTCGAACATGGAGCAGATGTCAATAGCCCGGGTGCAGAATTTCGGACGGGTACAGCACTACACATTGTAGCCAGCCTGGGTGAAGTGGAGGTTGCGACTCTGCTGTTGCATCATGGAGCAGACCCCAATGCGCCACCTCACGACCCTAAGTTCTCTGAACTGACACAGAGCAATTATCGTCAGGGCTTGGCTTTAGATAGTGCGGTGGTCCAAGGCCGACTGGACATGGTCCAGTATTTGTTGAGCGTGGGTGCCCTCAGTTACCGTAAAGGAAAGACTGGATATGACGGCGCGATCCAACGTGCTAAGAGAACGGGATACTTGGCCATCGCCGAGTTGATCCAGAGGCATGGGGACAATGATATGATGCTATTTGGTGCAAACATCGCGAGGAGCTTTGAAGACACCGTCTCTGAGCCGGATGACGAGGTAGCACGGCAAGAATAGAGACTACTTTTATGGCGTGTCGCATTAACTTAATTAGGTAAATGAAGCCGGCGTTATTTCTCGCTGTTAAAACTTTCTAAGATATACGCTTGAATGTGACTACGCCTAGCCTGATATGAGCGGAAGGGACTGATGGTAGACATAGACTGAGTTAGGCTTTCGTATAACTGCTTTGGAAAGAATGACGTCTTTGCAGTAGGCTCGGGACTTGAGCTTAGTAAGAGCACGAGGGTAGGATCAAGCGTTTATGGTAGTATAGGCGACTAATACAAGTTAACGGAGGCTTTATATATTATGGCGACTGCGCCGGGGCCTAGGTAAGACAAGTTAGAAGCGGTAGACATCAACCACAGGACTAGCAAACAAGGCAAGATCAGAATTTCGCCGGCGGACTTTTCCACTGACGAACCTAAAATACTAAACCTAGGAGTAGTAGGGACTAAAGACCTCAATAACTTGAGCATATTAAACTGAGTCCGGGTGCTCTTCAATGACGGTGTATTGCCATTGGCGTCCGGACTCGTCTCTGCAAGCGCATACCCCTAGGTTAAATGAGACGGCCCAGAGGCTGCTTCTTGGGGCTATTCGTAACGCTGGAAATATCAACGGGCCGGCTTAATCAGATGGACATTACGACGTACTTTGAGCATTCTGCCTCGTCCATCGACACTGCATAATCTAGCCCTGATATCGTAGAATTGTGGCCATACCCCCAACCAGCACCGCGTACGTACCAGCAACTAAAAGTACCCTCCAACATCAATATATTACTTGTAAGGTCTAACCGTCACTACACACAAACTTGCTAGTCTGGTACTGGCTTCAATCTTTTCAAATATAGGTACGATAAACCATCAATTCGAATGCATCACAGATAAGTGAGATCCCCTTCTTCTGAAATAGATAGCCCAAAAGGCCCCACAGGCAGAATGTAGTCTTGTATTGTGCAGAACATCGTCTTAATTAGACGATAGCGATTATCTTTCCCACACGGCCCCTTGATGTTGATAGAGGGCGACAGTTCAAAGCAGTGTGGGACATCTGTTGTCAACGATGGCGGTGATGTTACACAGCTATACCGCCGCTTTGGCGCAGATGAGGTGTAACTGGTAAGAACAGTATGAATGAATCCCCTGGAGTAAGTTGCCTCTGTTCTGGCGGTATTCTTTACTATCTAGTTGCTAGAGACTATGACGTTTACCTCTGTCACTCTGAATACCTCAGCCCCTGGCATTTTCTCGCAGTTGAAGTTAGATTTTGTGATGACACATCTGTAGGTCTCAGCTAGATAGATATGTCACCCCCCAGATAGGTACCTAGAGTAAGATAACACTGTATCCTGAGGCTCTTTCGTCCCGGTGGACTTTCCGATAACTCATAAGTCACTGCTTCCGTAACTTGCCTCTTGCCGCCAGTATACCCCTTCATGATTTAGGTACCACGATGTTTACCCATGAGATGGAACTGAACGGGTCCACCTGGTTTAAGACCACTATAGCTAGTAGCTTCTCCGCGGGCTGGAATATACTCTGGACTGTTGATTCATAGTCTTAGCTATCTGCATCAACATAGGTTTCAGCCCGGAGTCATCACAAACCCGCTCACCCAGCGGCCATAAAAGAAGGGAGGAAAAGATAAAGTGCAAATTCAAAAGCGACAAAGATAATTGAACCATACAACCTTACGATCTAATGTACATACAACGTGTCGCGGGCCGTGATTCACGGCTGGGGCATCCCGGTCCTGTAACCCTCAGGAAAGCCGCGTCCTCTGCCCTTTTATGGGCCTATGCTTCCCAGAGAAGAACCGACAATTTCCAGTGCCAACCAGGACCTATACCTGCAGAGAATTAGGTATCAACCGTACGGTCATACCTGACTGCTACCCGCGCGGGCCATGATATGGCAATCTGCCGTAACCTGGGGGTTGTCAGCCGCATTTACATTAACAAAGAGGCTGGTGTCCTGCATATTCTGAAACTTCAGGGCCATAGGTACATAATAAATACAAATGGCGTGAGATGGGGGGCCAAGCTGCAGTTCTAGTTGGGCGAACCAAAATAGCAATGGAGACATGAGTGGACAGGCTTTCTTTCTTCACATCGTACACCTTCGAATATTATAGGATATGCTTTTGATTCTAGCGATTGAATACATCGACGATAGTCATGACATATGAAGCTTCGAAGCAGAAACACTCGGCAACTCGCTAACAGCTGCATAATGAGTTATACATGTGAGTGGTGAGGGCTGATTTTTGACAGCGCTAAGTTAGTGATTTTCGTTCGGTGGCTCATTTCCAGTATAGCGGCCCGAGACTGATGGCGCGTAAATGCGGCGCTTAAGATCAGGCTGCGGCACCATTTCTCATTTGATCAAAAGTACGACGACCGGTGGAGAAGGAGGATGTACCATGCGTGTAGTGGGTTCAGGCGATCATTTGTATACAAATTAAAAATGTCTTCAGCAATAAAAGCCCCCTTATTCTTCTCAGCTATGTCCCGTATTTCCCAACTTTCCTCTCTACACTCATTAACTTTAACAGCATGAGTCGTCCATCGGAGAGTCAGCACAGTTATGTGACCAAGACGGGCGCAAAGGGGGATGCATATGAACTCGTTGCCAATAGGGGGAGCCCCGAGCCTGGGATGAAGAGCTTGCCCGCTAGCTTGACTACATCACAACGAAAGGGCTGGGGCTGGGGCTGGGAGCTGACATCACTCACCTTGAGTTTCTTCCTTTTGGCAGTCCAGGTTGGTATTCTGGTCTACATGAAAGACAAGCCTTACTACACCACGTGGAAACCGTTCCTCTCTTTAAACACCGTCCTTGCCATCCTTACAGCCTCTTACAAGGCAGCCCAGCTGCACGCTGTCGGAGCCGCGATCGGCCAGGCCAAATGGATCGACTACAGGGGCAGGTCACAGCGTCTAGAGAACCTGGAGTATTACGACGAGTCCAGCCGAGGTCCCCAAGGAGCACTGGAGTTCATATTCCGCATTCGATGGGGCATCGGCACCCTCGGCGCCTTCGTCACAATCTTGGCTCTAGCCCTTGACCCCTTCATCCAGCAAGTTGCTAGCCTGCAGCAGCGAAACAACCCGATACCTGACGATAATGTCCTGTTCGGGTACGCGTCAGAATACGGTACGTATATCACATGAGAGACCAAGATTCGGGGACTATGTTCTCTAATATACTATGAGGCTAATGTAACTATAGTATGTAAATGATTCTGGACCATTCTACTCTTTGAATGAGTCTCTTATCCTCGCCGTCTTGGGTTGAGGGGTTGAGATTTATGCACAGAACGCTAATGTCACGGTAGAATACGCATCCAAAGCAGACAGGACTGAGCTGGTGGGATTCAACTGAGTGTAGGTCACTCGCCTCGATCTTCTCATACTAGGGCCCTACTCACTGGTTAATACGAATAGTGTCAACTCGAGACTCTGGGATACAAGGAGCTATCATGAAGGGTATCTTCAACATCACAACGGCACCCGAGTTCCGGTGCAATGGAGCATGTACTTGGGATGGCGTCTATCGCTCGGTTGGCTTCTCGAGCCGCTGCGAGAACGTCACGCAATTGACCGCCGCCACAAAGGTGTGCGACAACCACGTACCAAATACCAACCAGACCAGCTCCTCTTTCCAGTTATGCAACTTCACAACGCCTGGCAACGTCACGCTCCCGACCAATTTCGTGCTGACGGACTCGGCCACCGTCCTCAGCGTCGGCACGGCGACGAGCTTCTATGGAGACATCTCCAACGCACCGAAATCATCCCCGTTATCGACGTCGGAGAGGATTCTGCCCGACTTCATGAAAGTGGGGGTCTTCCGATCCACCAGCGGGCCCGACAGCGGCTTCAACGCCGAAGAGATCATCAACGAGAACATAACCGAGTGCACCCTCTCGGTGGCGCTGCACGAGTACGAGGGCATCAGCGCCAACGGTTCCAACTTCCGGATCAGCACGCACCGGAAGAAGGCACTGGAACCGGGACGTCTCTCCGGGGGGAAAAACAGCGAGATGGACCCCAACTCGACCATCGTATTCTACCGGTCCGAGGGCGGCGGGGGGGTCGAGCCGGCGCTCTCGATCGGCCTGTACGACTGGGTCAACATGATCTCGTTCATCTCGGAGACGTTCACGGTGGACATCGTCAGCGGCACGGGGGGCAGCTCCGAGGTCGGCATCGGGCAGGCGTTCCTGAGCGCCGACATCCCGGCCATGTTCGACGCGCTGGCCGAGTCCATGACCGACTACCTGCGCTCGATGGCGCGCGGGCCCAACGCGCGGGCGGCCGGCGGCGTGCGCGTCGAGCGGGTCGTCTACGTGCGCGTGCGCTTCGCGTGGCTGGCCCTGCCCGTCGCCGCCGAGCTCGCCGCCGTCGTCTTCGTCGCCTGGGTCATCGTCAGCAACCACCTCCACGGCATCCCGCCGTGGAAGTCCTCGGCCCTGGCCCTCCTGGCCCACCGCTACGACGACACCGAGGGCTCCCTGACATCGCGCGTGCAAAGTCCGGCGGAGATCAAGGAGGTGGCCAAACGGGTACATGTGAAACTACCTTAACTACATACGACATAGACGGTGGAACCTTTATACGTTAGTTATACCAGCCCTCGCTTCATACCGGGTAACTGACCATGTTAACAGGATATTCTGTTTAATACATACGATACAATACCTGAAACATTATAATTATGGCTTACGAGACAACGAATAAGACAGAGTAGATCAACAGGTTAGAGTCTAGTCGAGAACGGGTCGTGCCAATAGATGGAGACTGGGCTTGCTATTACTCATAGAGGGGTTTGTTTCAACTGAAACTGCGCAACACTACCCCTCACGCTTTAATTTCTATCGCCAGTTGATTTTCCTCCCACGCATGGGTATTCACAGCAATGTACCTTTCCTTTATTATTCACAAACTCTCTGATCATGTCTTCGTCGTATCTTATTCCTGGATAGCGATACTGTATGTCAACTCCAGCGAAAGTTCGAATGCGCGCTGAACCACAGGATGCCGCAATAGCAACACTGGACGAGATATTCAACCATAACTATTACTGATAAACATTACCTACAATGAAGAATAACACCCCATTTTTCTGTTACCCCCAGACTCAAGACCATCGCAAAGTCCACTCCCGGCTCCACGCGCCGTCCGGTGTCAGCGCGTCCAGGCCCGTGACCTTGAGGACCTTGGTGTCGTTCTTCCATTCCCAGGTGGCGAGCTCGTCTCCGTTCAGCTCCACCCGCGAGACCTCGCTCTCGACCCCCATGACCGTCACGTTGCCGAGGGCGTTCGCGTCCGTGAAGTTACCGCTCGGCGCGGCCTTCAGCGACGAGTCCGATACCGTGAACTGATAGCGTGCCTACGTCAGCGACCCGACTGCCATATACCTATCAAGGAGCCACCGCGGTAGAGAACATACAGCAGGACCCGAGAAAGAAAAGAAAAGAAGAAAAAAAAAAGGAAATAGAAGAAAAATAAAAGGGGGGCAAAACTTACGTCAACCCACGTGGTGGCCTCCGGAACCAAGCTGACGCCATCATCGAGGTACAGCCCGCCCCGCGCGGCGCCCGCGGCGTCGAGGGCGACGAGCAGGCTCCAGGGGGAGGCGCGGGCGTCGGCGGTGGTGAGCGCGGGCTCCTGGGCCGGCAGCACGCGGCCGCCGCGCACGTGCAAGGGGATGTGGCCGAGCGGGGCGGCGAGCGTCACGTTGTCGCCGGCGCCGACGGAGTCGGCGATCCGGCTCTGGTTGTACCAGTCGTACCAGATCGTGTCCGCGCCGGCGCCGGGGAACACGCCGTCGACGGTTTCGGCACCCTGCGCGAGGCACGGCGTCACGAGGAGCGAGTCGCCCAGCAGGAATTGCCGGTCCACGTCCGCGAGCCAGGGCTCATCGGGGAACTCCCCTGTCGTATCGGGAATTAGCAATTACACCCTTTTGAACGGTCGTGGGTGGGTTCCAATCTTTTCTCGGGATCGATGTGTTGACTCTCATTCTCCGATAGGCGATTTGGGCTCATGAGGTGGTTACGGGAGGGGTGTTAAAGTGGGCTAAAGATTTGCTTACAGGCGAGGGCGCGCATGACGGCGGAACCCGTCGTGTGGCTCTGGTAGAAGACGGTGTAGAGGTAGGGCAGGAGGGCGTAGCGGATGCTCATGGCGGTCCTGCTGGCGTCGGCGACGGACTCCCAGACGTACGGCTCCTGGCTGGCGGCGCCGAGCGTGTTGTGGTTGCGGTAGAAGGGGAAGAAGGCCGAGAGCTGCATCCAGCGCGCGCACAGCTCGGCGTCGGTGTTGCCCGAGAACCCGCACGTGTCCACGCCGAACATGGGGATCCCGAACAGCGAGAACGACAGCGCCTGCGGGATCGAGAAGTACATGAAGGCCCAGAGGGAATAGTTGTCGCCGCTGCATGTGGGGTGTGTGCACGGTCAGCTTCACGTTTGAGTAGGAATAGGGGTAGTGGGTTTTACATACCCCCAATGCCCGGCCCATTTACCAGAGCCGGCGAACTGAGATCGTCCGATGATGAAGGGCCGCTTCTCGGGAAAGATATTTAATAGCGCGTGGTAGGTGGCGTTTAGGATTTGGTAACCGTACAGATTGTGGAAGTCGTACTCCACCGTGCCGCCGTGATGCGTGGCGTTAGGGCTGACGGCGTGGACGGCCAGGTCGCCGAGGTAGTTGTTGACGGTGTATGGTGGGTAGTTGATGTTACGAACGCCAGGAGTTGGTGTGGTACGGAGGTATGAAGTCGTCGTCGAGGACGCTGACGTGGCTGTGGCTGATCGCGAACTCAAAGCCTCGGACGCAGATGCGGCTTCGGTAGCGTTGGTAAGATTGAAGCCCTCTGGGAAGTCTAAAACCTCGTTCCCAGGCTCCCCGGGTAGAAGAAACGACGGATGAACCGGGTTCAAGGTTAGGTTGCTGCTGCCACAGCTGCCCACGCAAAAGGACGAAACTTCTGACATGTCGATCCAGATGCCATCGAACTTGACGTTGTTATAGTACTCTACGATTTCTGACACCCACCATCGGTTCGCTCCCGTGCCATTGAATAGCGCGCCAATCCAGTCGGGGAAGACTAGGTTTGATCAGCAAGTTTGCCTTTGTGGGATACGAGTTGGGATTCATACCGGTATAGCCTGGCCAGACTTCTCCTATATATACAGAACCATCAGGATTAAGTAGGAAAGCATCTTGTTCTAGGCCGCGGTTATAGGGTGGATACGCGTCACTCTCATTGTCGGGGTTAGGCGCATATACGGCTGAGTCGATAATTGGCACGTAATGCTGATTATTCTGATGCAAACGGGATAGGAAGTCTTCCCCTTCGCTGTAACTATACCGAATAGGGTCATTTTCAAAGTCCCGATAACTTTTCATGTAATCAATATCGGCTACCAGCATGTCAGTGAGAATTCCAAGCGACATGGGGGCCCGATGAGGCAGAATCAGTACATACACCAGAGGGTTTCTAGCGGTATTTCAAACTTGGCAAAGTTGTCGACGACCTCCTGGAGCTGGGTCCAATTGTCGTAACCCCATCGGCATTGGTGATACCCGAATGTCCAATATTGCTGCATCGCGGGTAAACCAACAGCACTCTTCTGATAGGACTTGATGATCTCGTCTTGAGTGGGTCCCTGGTAGAAATACAGGTCAACGTTGCCGCCGAGCGCCCTCCAAGTGATGTTGGATTCCCGTAGCAAGATTTCCTGAATATGAGCATTGCGTTGGAAGACACCATGCGTGTACGACTTGTACTTGATTGATTTGTCTGTGGCATTCGGAGCATACGCCAACCCGCCAGTCTTCTCATCCACTTCGAAGTATCGAGTGTCGAGGTAAATGGGATGACTGCCATAGATGTTTGCGTCTATTACGTCGCCAACATCTGCAGCAAATAGAGTCCCTAGTATTGTTAGTGTTGGTCGGCTCTTACGTAGAGTATTGACACATACTGGTGAAGTTGTTCCCAAGCCTGAAGCTATGAATGACCTCACCAAGACCATACAAGTTGTAGTTCTCGGGTAGAGACGAACCAAACTCGATGAACTGGTCCTCGTACACGAGTTGAGAACCTTCAGTCGTGAATAAGATGTCGCCAGTGCCTTTCCTCGTGACCTTGAATGAGAAGGTGGGCTCATTACTCCAGGAGAATTCCAGGTCACTTTGTGAAGCGAAGTCATTGCAGCCCTGTTCGTTCTGGGGCTTCGGTATTAGCTCTTCAGGGAGGGTGAACCACGTAGAATTCTCCTTGCCGATATCACGTGGCAGCAACTCGACGTGGAGCCGGTCAGCGGCTTGGTATTCAACCACCAGAATAAGATCTGGTATATCCGTACCGTAGACGTTGCATGCTTCGCCGGCCAATTCAAGATCGGCCGTCAACCCATTTTCTGTCTCCACTACATTGGAAGCCTTGTACCCGGGGCAGACAAACTGCGGATCAACAGCCTGGGGGTCAATGATGTTGGGGATAACTGGCTGACCAATATCTGCATCTTCTGAGACTGTGAAAACAGGACGTGGTGCAGATGTTATGGTAGTTGGTGCTTGCTGTCCTAGAATTAGACAGAACAAGCCTGGCAGAGTCAATAAGACCGGTAGCGTAGTCTGAACCATGGCGCCTCGGCTCAACCGCCCAGTATGCAACGACCAAGAAAGCGCGAAGGACGAAACAAAGCTCGTAAGCAAAAGGAAGCGTGAGGCAGCCCCCAATTGCTCATACCAGCTTCCGATGCCAGTTATATATGCCTTCAGAGCGAGGACGAGCTGGGCAGAGTCCATAGAAGGGCCGATGTTCATGTACGGCCCAGCCCAGCTCGGCTGGGCGGACTGCAGCCAGTGACTGATATCGTCGACTCTGGGCATCGCTCCGGCCCGAATCAGACAATTAAAGGTTAAGCAGCCAAGAGGCTCTATAAATTATCTCATCGAGCTAGAGCAAGGTTATCGAGGCCTTCGGGAAACAGGATTGGAAAAAGTACATGCTCCAACTCCGCCAACAGACGACTACCTACGTGAATTCGGTTAGGCAGGGCGGAGTTTGCGAGGGGAAATTACACCGCCTGGGGTAGCTCCAAGCTCTAACCCGGATCAAGGCACAAGCTCTCAAGGTGGGAGGAGTTCCCTTGTTGGAGATGCGGGGAGGAATAACATCAGACGTATCCATAGCTACTCCACCCCCTCGTATCCCAGGCCGCGGAATCCTCCTCGGAATCATAGAAGCAGATGGAGGAGGGCCAAGCACCAGGCGGGGTCGGATCCAATCGAAAGACTCCGAGCGTCCCGAGCAATTCTCATTCGGTATAATCAGGTGACGATGGGAAGCCGGTTCGATGTTGCTGCGGGAGCGTTGTGGTCGTACGTGCATTGGAAGATAAAGTAGCTGAGCAGGCACCTATTAGAACCTCATCAAACAGCCACGGGTTGGCTGCAGATCGGTCGGATATGTACAATGGCACAAGCTTAAATGCATCCAGTGCGGAAGCTGTGCACACATATGCCTGCCATATGCGCAGTTGTATCACGAAGCACCACTTCTGTGTGAATGTCGTTCGATTGAGGAGAAATTCTCTAGATGTAGGTGTCCAGCTAGTGCACTCCTTTCTGCCGAATAAAACTGTAGTGAAAGATGGCTATAGCCACGCGATACGATGTGGTGATACAACGTAGAAGGCTCGGATAGCTGTATAGAAGCTCGTCGATCCATCTTCCCCAGCTTTATGCTTATATCCAGTATTTGGAACATCCACTAATCGACTAGCAACCCTTGCCAAGTCTACTACTCTGCCCCACTAAGCTCTAATCCGTCGACGTACCTGGCTTTCTTTCCATCAACACACATCCACTAACCGAAGCTATCCCAGCATTCCAAACGCCTACACGTATAACGATAGCCAGCACGATCAGTTGACGACACGACCTCGAGCCGAAGCTATCCAGAAGCAGTCCTGCCTCGTATTACCGCTACTACCTCGTCACATATTTCGAAATCGCGATTGCGAACCCGCCACCCGCCATGGCGACCGCCAGCGCGTCGCCCGCGCCCGCGCCCGCGCCCGCATCGCAGCTAGCCCAGCAGATCCTCGAGCACAAGGCGCCGCAGTACAGCTTCAGCTTCTCGCCGTTCCTGCGGGCGACGTACGGGCACGGGTTCCCGCCGAACCGGCCGGTGTGCAAGGCGTTCGTGGCGGGGCACTGCCCGCTGGGGCCGGGCTGCGCGGACCGGCACGTGGCGCAGAGCGCGGCGCAGAGCACCAACGCGTCGTATAACAGCCTCGTGTGCAAGCACTGGCTGCGCGCGCTGTGCAAGAAGGGCGAGAGCTGCGAGTTTCTGCACGAGTACAACCTGCGCAAGATGCCCGAGTGCAACTTCTTCGTCCGCAACGGCTACTGCTCCAACGGCGACGAGTGCCTCTACCTCCACATCGACCCCCAGAGCAAGCTGCCCCCCTGCCCCCACTACGACCGCGGCTTCTGCCCCCTCGGCCCCAACTGCAGCAAGAAGCACGTCCGCCGCAAGCTGTGCCCCTTCTACCTCGCCGGCTTCTGCCCCGACGGCAAGGGCTGCAAGGAGGGCGCGCACCCGCGCTGGGAGAAGAATCTCGAGAGGCCTGTGGCCAAGAGCGAGATCACGCCCGAGGAGCTTCTTGGCCGGAACGAGGCAGCGATGGATGACGATCATAGAGAATTCGGAGGGGGAAGGCGGGATCGTGATGATAAAGGAGGTAGGGGAGACCGGTTTGGTGGGGGACGGGGCGGCCGGTGGAGAGGACGGGGCGATCGCAAATTTAGAGGAGGAAGGGGTCACCACTAGCAACCTATGGCCCACGCGAATCACGAAAATGGGCCATCTTCTAACCAACACCCGGACGCCAAGAACTACCGTGGACATAGCCACAGGCCGTATCTATGACTGTACAGGCTTTTTCAAGGACATGTTGGACTCTCGCGGCGGAAAGTTCCAGTCGCAAGGCATGGACATAAACAGCGGGCAGAATGGCAGCGACTATTAGAGGCTGCTTCGAGGACCACAAGGCAAAGTGCGGAGTAGTGAATAGGGATGAGATTCTGGGGAGACGTCCTTGTTGGATGAAGACGATTCCTTCCACTGGATTATGGGATGAGACCATAAACCTTGGTGTAAGATACCACAGCACTACTAAACATAATCAAGCATCACGCCCACGTACAATGGGCGGGCATGTATGTCTAAACCATAATCGATTGAGCTGAAATCTTATGTCCATGCTAGAATCATGAGGCCATATCCAAAGCAGTGAATGGAGTCGTATCCGTGTCAGAATATGCCCGACTCGTACTCATGCGCATTTCATTCATTAACATAGCTGCCTTTCACCAACACACACCCCTTCATCATCAACCCTCTCACTCACTCAACCTCCCTTCCCTCCTTCCTTCAATGCTCCTTCCACACATTATGCCCAACCTCGCTGCCCCCTCCGACAGAGATGAACTCGCTCGCCTCACCATTCTCGCTAGCGCTGGCGCTCGCACTCGCGCTCAGGCTCAGGCTGCGATCACTACTCCCGCTCCCCCCACTACCACCGCCGCCACCACCGTTACCGTTGTAGGACCCGCCCCCCTCCCAGGCGTCGACGCGGCGGATGCCCATGAGCCAGGCGACGAGGCCGCGCGGGGCCCAGCGGCCGACGAAGCCGTAGAGGCCGGCGCCGAGGCCGACGCGGACGACGGCGCCGCGCTCGGCGCCGTCGATGACGTCGAAGACGGCCGCGTGCAGGTCGCGCAGCGAGCTGCCGCGCAGCCCGCGCACGCGCCCCGCCGCGATCGCCGACGACGTCTGCGACATGTAGTTGCGCCCGTACGCGTGGCGCGCCGCCTGCGGCCACCGCAGCGTCTCGGCCGGCGGGAGGTGCAGGGGATGGTGTTGCTGCTGGTGATGGTGATTATGGGCCGGCGGGGAACCACCGTTGCTGGTGTTGGTGGTGGTGGATATGCGCGCCGGCGTGAACCCCGCGAAGTCGAAGGTGCCCAGCTGCATGTGCGTGACGGGGATGCCGAGCGGGCGTAGCTCGGCGCTCAGGACCTCGGTGAAGGCGGACAGGGCGGAGCAGACGGTGGCCTCAGGGGCGTGGAAGGGCGGGTTGATGGAGGAGATGATGGACGGGGTGAAGACGAGGACGCGGGGCGTCGTCGTCGTCGTCGCCGCCGCCGCCGCCGTCGTTGCCGACTCGGCGGGCGTCAGGCGCGAGGTCAGCAGCGGCAGGAAGGACTGGATCGTCAGGATCGGCTGCAGCAGGTGCGTGTTGAACAGGTCGGCGAAGCTCGACGGCGGGATCGTCGCGATCGGCGACGTCTGGTACGTCAGCGACGGGATCAGGATCACCGACTTCAGCGTCAGGTGGTTCGGCTTCGCGCCGGGCACCGCGGCGTGCGGCGTCTGCAGGTAGGCCGCGAACCGCTCGATGGAGGAGCCGGCGTTGGGAGGCTGCGGGTGCATATATGCGTTAGTGGATCACGAGAGCTACCACAATATTACTGAGACGTGACTGGGGGACGATCGCTTACATCTGTGATGTCGATGCTCAGCGCCTTGATGTCGGGACGCGAGAGGTTCTGCACCGCGACCTCTTCTTCGATGGTGTTGCAGACGATGTAGACGATGAAGCCCCTCCTCTCCATGTCCAGCGACAGCGACTTCGTCAGCGGCAGGGTGGGGGACCCTGCCACCACGATAACCTCGAGCCTTCCGCCATTCCGAGCCCGTCTTGCCCGGCGGGGTTTGCGTATCAGCCTGCCATGCCGCACGGTTCTGTAGGTCACGTAGCCGAAGACTGCCACTACGACACCGGTAAGGATCTTGTGTCGGACGATGAAGCTCTGCACTCGTTCGTACGCACTCGAGGGCACGACTGCGGCGGGCGGCGGGCGTGACGGAGGGGTCGGCCGTATGTAATCGGGAACCCAGGTAGCCGAGGACAGGGTATCACGGACATTGTCGGCGGTCTGGTCGACGACCTTGTCGACGTAATCGGCTATGTCGCCCGAGTATCGTCGGATATGGTTCGGGATGGACGAGAGCTATCACATGTCAACGGCTGGTTTGGCGGCAGATTGATTTGCACGCGAGGGAACCCGGAAGAGAGGAAAGAAAGGAAATTGACTAACTATGTCCAGGAACTGCTGGTCGTCGGCAGACATGGCATTCGCGAATTCGGCAAGTGCCTACACCGAGTAATCATACAGAGGACGGTACGGAGGTTGTTAGGTAGCAGGTAGATCGATGTTATCGGTTTGAAGAAGAAATCTCCGCCACGCCTCACCTCGGAACCTAACTCTGCGAAGTTGCGGGCACGAGCGGGATGCGGGATGATGCAACCCCCACTTGGCAGCTGTACCCAGTGCATTACAGGGCTGGTTACTAATAAAATACTAACGTTAAAAGTTATGATTTAGTAATCCGAGGTTTCATTACGCATCCGAGAGTAAATCTCAACTTCGTATGATGGCTAAGTGTTCACCTTCGTTAATATTCCCACTTGTAGTCATCACGTAAGTAATTATCGCTTACCTGCCTCACGACTAGGTAACTATATGCTACCTAGACAGCAGTCTCTGGGCCTTGGAAAGCTCCAATACACACTAGACTGTACCAGTACCGCCCTTCTGTATTGGCTCATGTTCCCATCCCAATTCCATTAGAAAATCTCCTTACCTACATGCAATACCAGCCGGAATACTGAAGAGCTTCAGGCGGTGGGCATTTTCACACATATTATTTAATCTCACCCACTCTACATAATGGCCGGTGACCTGGCACAATACGCCCGTTGAGTCCTCGCGACGGAGCTTATGTCGAGTAGGTAAGATGTCTGGGCCAATGTCGCACCTTCACGACGGGTAGGTTGCTTCTGGCAAGCCATGAATTTGGGAAGAGACATGTCAGATGGACACTCGCTCTATTTTGCCTGGATCACATTATACGCGAACCATGGACGAGCCCTGGTACGCGTCCCTCATCCAACCATTCGGCATCTTTTCATTCAAGTCCCAATTCCTGAGCAATTCGCCGGGACCCTCTGGGAGCAGTCTTTCGCCTGTTTCGTCCTCATTACTCCACAGCATACAAGAAATTCTCTCGCGCTCCTGGAACTGTGTTCTGGTCAGCGCCGCTAGAATGTTCTCACGCCCCCGTAGCATAGTCTCCGGCAAATGAGCCCCAGAGGTAGTCTCTCTCCACGTGTTGCCCTCGGCCAATGTCTCCAATCGATCCAATGACGACAGCCAATCCCGCGTCTTTCCCTGCCTTGTTGGCACCCGTGCCAACCAAGCGTCCTGGCGAAAAGCGCCAATGTTAGCCACGGGAATCGGAAAGCTGGCATTGGAAATGAAGTCACGGCGCGTCCAGGCCGCCCAGGAATACGGCAGCGTTGGGTCTCGCAGCTGCACGTCAATGGCCCAGAGCCTTTCTAAGTTGGTTGCGTTGAGGCGGGCGAACTACTGCAGGACCGGGTTGATGGGTGGAAGCGCGGAGGGCAGTTGATCTAACAGTCCAACGTGAGGAACCTGTGTGGTGTTGTCGCCGCATGTAGTCGCCCAGGCTCCCTGAGTTGAGGGACCAGGCTCGCGGAGGGAGAGGCCGATAAGGAAGGTTTTGAGCTTCGGGGCGCGTATGGCTTCATGGCGCGCATCCCGTCCGGGGAGTTCAATCCCTAGGATATCAGGGCAGACTAGCGGGAGAGGTAAACGCAGGTGTTCCAGCTGAGGGAGAACAGCACGGATGGAGTTGCACAGGTGCGAATAGATCTGTTGGGCTTCGCGGTTTCCACTGGAGTATGGGATGGAGCTGCCGTGTCGCATATCAACTTCCAGACTCGTGTAGGAAGTGGGTAAGTTGTCCAAAATCGAAGAGACCTCAGGGGAGGCCGTATAGGGAAACGGAAAGTCGACAGAAAGGGAAACAGATATGGGGCGCATTTTCTTAATCAGTGGGCAAAGCTGTCGCAGAGCTTCCAGCCTATCTTCAGCCGTTTACGTGGCTAGAGATAGATCAAAGGGGTTGATGGGAAGAACGTCCAGCCGTAGTGTGATGGAACGGATCTGAACATCAGCACACTTTACCACGAACCTTGCGAGGCGATGTTCGTTCAGAACGACATCGCCATACAGGACAGACTGGGCGAGAGGCCGCCATTTCCTGCAACACACGATAGAGGGGACGAGTGTCGCATCGGAATCCTGGGCAAGCCATTCGAAGACTTCCAAAAGGATCTCGGGTCCTAGCTTAGCGATAGACGAAACCGGCGAAGCCATTGTGTGTTTATGGGTATAAGTGGTGCCAAAGTTGGGAGTTGCTGAGGCAGTTGAGAGGAGTTCTCGTTACAAAGGGCGTTAGGTATTACATGTACATGTACATGTACACCACAGGTGTAGGTACCAAAAGCAGGTACTTTGGGTGCATCCATACCTGGCCTAAAGCTCACAGCTGTAGGCAATATCTAGGGACTCCAGGCCAGTAGCAGCCTCAGTGTAGCACGATACATAATCCGAGACAGCAAAAGGTGCTGCCTATGTAATGACTCAAGTAGCCATACATATTTAATTCTGAGTGGGCAGATTGTCTAGCCCATTCATCAATTAGGTCGGCGTGTCATCCTCATGTATATGTATATGAGAGACCGACATTGTAAGATCCAGCTTAATGCAATCGGTTGCTTGTTCGTACAGTACGAACAATAAGAGTTCGAGTAATTGAGAACTTTAGGTTAAGGTGGATTATGTCACTAGCATGCTACTCTCATTTTCTAACAGATACAGGGGAAATATATCTGGGATGGACATTGAATCATCTAAATATCTTTCAAATCCATGGGCTCTTGGTAATTTGTACCAAAGCAAACCTCACCCCTGTCCCATCAATAGATCTAGTAAAGGAAGGATAACGCCTCCCATTTCTAAGGGCGAGGTACTTGGCGAGCTCTCTAACACTTGCGGCGGGAGGAAGGGCTGTGCCCGGTGATGTTCCGAGTCCTGCCTCTCGAGTTTCGTTCATTTTGAATACTGTCCAGTCTTGAACCTCGCATATGCTCAGTCATAAGGTTCAAACACTGTAGTGTGTGAGCAATGGCCGTCTCACTCATCATTTTACTCTTTCCCCTGAGCACTCATCGTGCCTTGAGCCAGCCACCCACCCAGCCGACTTTTGATTTACCATTGTACGAAAATGCCGTCGATTTGTCGCAACATCAACCAAGTGAATCCTCATCAGGCGGTAACTGGCAACAGAGCTGCTGGTAACAATGTTACCGTAACATAGGGCAGTTGGATCCGGGTAGAAACGAAGGGCTAAATTATATCACTCTCACATATGATACAAGCGCTAATAACAAGAGAAGAAGGCGAGACGCCGCCTGACCATCGCGCTGTAAGCTTGGACATGGCTGCCCAGAAGCTGATCAGCCCCCTACAGTTGCTTCAGGTACATCTTGGAGCCTCGACAGCTACCTTGGGCTCAGATTGAAACCTAACAATTTGGTCCTTGGTCACACGGGGTATAATGTAGTTGCGAACCCGGCAAACAACGCGCCAAGTGGCATGATGTGGACTTGTGATGAATGGCCTCCTGCCATGTGAGTACTTGGCTCTTTACAGAAACCTCGTTAGTATGCAAAGACTTATGAGGGGCCAATACTGTCCAGCGAGGCCAAAATGCCCTGACTTATTTTATAAATGATAGTTTATAAATAAAGGTTTAGGAGAATATGTTACAAATTACACGAGTGTTTACCAGTGGCTCTAAACCGAGCCTCCTTGCGTGTGAGTCACTTGTGTGACAGCTTCCTAATCAATCCTTGCTTGCCGCTTGGGAGACCAAAGACACAGCGCCTCGAGGATCCTGATCCTATTTAACCTATCATCCCACCTCCTCGATTCGAATTCTTATGGTGGCTCGTCATGGCTCGTCATGGCTCGGCCGCAGAATCGAAAGAGATTTAAGCGCGAAGACGACCTCGCGCAAGATGTACCTCCATCCAAGAAGGTCAAATCAAGAGGAAGTTCGTCGAACTATTCGTCTCAATTTTGGGATAACTTGTCGAAGGTCCCGCTCACGCGTCGTGTGCTACGAGAAGTTGACAGGCGAAACCGCATTCAACCTCCATCAAAGCCTACAGCACCTCAGGTTCACCCAACGAGTCTTGCCCAGTTCGCGATACACGGCGGTCCAGATATTCGCTATCTTAGGGGGTATGGCTAGTTTGTCTTCGTTCTAGATGATCCTCAAATAATTGTCTACTTAGTGTCCAGAACCTAAAGGCAGTTTGAACACAATAGCTTCTACATACGCGACGAGCCTTCGAAAGAGCAAAAAGTCATCAACATCCTCTCGTGGCCCCATATTTGAGCAACATCTGACCGACCATGGCATTTACCTGGATGATTGCAAGTCTAAAGCGCGGAATATTCTGGAGATCCATGAAGAGATCGCGCGGTCGAGGGCCTCATTATCGCCTTCTCAGTTCTCTGATAAGGCTTTCGAAAATTTCAAGCAGAAGAATAATAACGTCGTGGTCGTTGGTAGCTGATGCATGGGCACTGGAGGGATTTTGGCCCTAGTTAGATATCTGAGGTAGGCTAAAACATCTAACACAGGTGTTCAGCCTGCAATCCTATGACGAACAAGACAACATATAAAGTATTAACACCTGTACCTAACTTGCAAGTGGTCGGTTGCCAAAGAAAACACACCGATTCGTTAACGACGCGTTTGCAAGCCAGTAGGTTGTATTTGAATGAGGGTTGCGTCTACCTTTCCAAACATGGCGTTGTACTGTAATCTTGGGGCCGTAAAATATCCTATCATGTAGCTGTATGATCCTGATCTACCAGCCACAGAAGCTTACCTACGCCGCCCAGCGCCAGCGGGACAATGGAAGGATCCCCTTCTACTCCATCATGGCAGGTTTCCTCGAAGTACCTTTCACATCCTCCGTAGCGTAACATTTGCTGATGAATTAGCCATGTCTCAAGGCCCAGGAGCTGTTCTGGTTGTGTAACAGCTCACAACACCCAATGTATACTTCAGCTATGCCTCCCCCAAATTGCTTAAGAGAATGCTCTTGTAATACACATAGAAGCTACCAGTCTTTCCAGTCATGCCTTGTCGGGAATAGATTAAGTGGCTCAATGCCATATTGGCCAAGACGTCGAACGACCGAAATCCCCCAAGCTTTTTGCGCAGTTTGCGTTCATGATAGGCTACCCGGTTTCCCCTTGAAGTCCTACGTTTTATAAAGGGGTTAGCTCGGTTAGGGTGCTAAACCAATTACTATGTGTATAAACGCAAAAGCCATGTGCGACTTTCCCTATTTATAAAATTGAATGCGTCATCAGCCAATGGACTGTCCACAGAGTCAAGGCCGAAGGGGCGGGGATTTTCTTCTCTCCCTCCGCTCCTTACCACTCATATATGACCGTTTCCTTCAACTGCTCGATCACTCTGCGAATAGGACTTAAAAGCAAAAGCCGAAAATGATCAAGCATTCTCCCCGAGCCTATAGCGCAACGTTTGTTCAGCGGTGATACTTACGGCCCACGCTATGTAACCTAGAGTGATGGCAGATCTCGGCCCCCTGACAACAACTTTCACGCTATCTCCGGGATGTAGCACGGAGATCTACGGTATTGTGTTTACGCAGACGGTCGGGGATAACACCACTACACACAAATACCACAGCCTTGGATTGAAGTCGACGTCAGACTGCTACCCGCCAGGTTTCCCCCCTACATCGGCTTTCTACTCACCGGGCATATGCCCATCGGGATGGTCCTCGGCCTGCGGGAGTCTTGTGACTATCGCTAGCATTACCGAAACCCGTGCTACTTGTTGTCCGAGGTACGTTGCTTAGCCATTGGCACATGGGCTATGAAGACAAAATAGCCCAGTGGCCTATATCCCGAAGTTGGTGTAGGACAGCACGTCAGCAAAGAATGTAGACATGAGTTTGACTGACACGAATCATTGATACCTAGAGGATACTCGTGCATCGAGCCTCCAAACCCAACAGAGACATGGTCGACCCTCTCATGCTCGTCAGCGGCCATCTCTAATACGCTGAACGTGACCGTCCCCGACGAAATGAACCAGCATAGCATGGTAACCGAGCTCTCGCACATCCTCATCCACGCCGACGCCGTCGAGGTGCGCTGGGAGCGCAACGACTTTGCCACAGCGACCAGCACAGAGTCCCAAACTCAGGCCCCTGCCACATCGCCTCCCAACACCACGACCCTCACAACACCTACACCCAATACTCCGAGTACGACAACGACCGCGGCGCCCAGCTCGTCGGAAGGCCTTTCAACGGGTGCCCGGGCAGGCATCGGCGTAGGCGCGGGCGTCGCGGGACTACTGCTTGTGGGTGTACTGGCGTTCTGGATCCTGATGCGACGGAGGATGGCAGCGCATGGGAAAACAGAAGACGTCCCCGTTAGACAACGAGAGACGCCCGCGGCAAATGGGTACCAGCACTCGCCACAGAACGTAGCGATGCTGTACTACCCGCAGGAGATGCAGGTGCCGAATCGTAAGCACGAGCTGGTCACTGCGAGCAATACACACGAGTTCCCCGAGGACTCGAGGCCGGCTGAGCTGGGGTAGGCTTAGAACGTCTCGATCCTTACTCGACCTACGTCAGAAGCTACGCGCAAGTGGGTGTTAAAATGAAAAGTTGAAAGTTACCTGATGACCAGTTCACTCGGTATTTAAGCAGTGGGGAGGGATACCGAGGTCAGCAGACCTCTTCTGAAGTTATAAAAAGAGGTTCAAGTGTTTGCTGAGGCTGGATGGTTGGGTCTTGGGGAGAGAGAGAGAGAGAGTAGTAATGACAAATACTGCGGATGTATGAGTGAATCTCATATCTCAACATTGTAAGCAAGCAGCACTAGGCCATTTGCAAAGGAAAACATCCAAGTTGAGGCCGTTGCTCAGGTATTCAATTGACCAATTGTTTATTTAAACAGTTAATGTTGGTAGAGGATTTTAGAACAAACAAGACCGAGTGATACCTTAACTGTAAACGTATTCCGGACAAAACGAGGAGATTAAATATATTTTTCATGCCTGTTGGTTAGGCTAATAGGAGCAAGCTTGAGTTTGTTAATTCGGAAGGGTCAATAACACGGGATACAAGGGTACTATAACACCAGCAGCCCATAACATGCAGACATCCCCGCAATGAGTAAATGATATAATTTCACATTATCTGTTACAAAGGTTCAATTTAAATGTGTGGCAAAAGCGGTTCAACGCCTTCACGTTGATTTATTTCCATCGATTTGCATTGTTGAAACATACATGATATATACTTGCCTATATCATCGGCGAAGTCCAACCTTTCTCTTTATATCTTCAGCCGCTATGGATTTGTCACTCGGTGTTCATAACTATAGCTGCGAAGCGAATCAGCGATGTATCTGTCAAAAGGGCAGGGAGACGTTGTACGTTACGTTTGGCTAGGCATTCGAATAGCCTCGTGTCTAGGCAGATAGCCGCTTCTCGCACAACCGCCCACGATGGGAGTCTTCAATAACCTGACCCCCCATAAATTAATATTCACATATTTCAAATACTATTCAAGCAGATGTATGAAAAAGTACAAAACGCAAGTACGGTTTGAACTTGGATGTGTTTCAGTGAAATCTCAGCCATGGAACTCAATCGTCGAGTACTGCTAAAAATAGGGGTATCTAGCCAAATCTATCGATAGTCTAGTCATCTTGGCTAATGTTCTATCTTTCAATCTATATCAAGCTGCTGATACCTTTCATCGCCGAGGGCATCCTCTACCCTCCGCATAATCGCAAGTACCTTCTCTTCTTCTAACCGCCTCCCAACAATCTGAACCCCGACCGGCAGCCCATGCATTGCTTCGGCATTATAGAGCTTGTATGCTCCCTGGGCGACTCCGTTCAGCTTCTTGATCCTAAATTTGGGCGGCAATTTGTCAAGGTTCTTGTCGACGTGCATCACCGGCACGCATCCACAGGTGTAGTCAAGCTGGGCGAGTCAGCGATATCAGAGCATCGGCAAACTGGAAATGCTGCACTTACAATGTTGAAAAGAAACGTGTAACCACAACTGCTCACAGCGTCCTTCATACCATCGTGAGGTACCGCCGGCGTCGCATTTGGGGGTGTGAGCAAGAAATCGACGTCAACGCTGTTCCACCAATCGAACCATCTACCCCTATAAGCCTCGCGCTTCGCAACCAGCTTCCAATTCTCAAACGCTGTCTTCGGGCGCCAATCCTTGATAAGGCCTGCCCACACATCGTCCCTCCGAACGTACTTGACCCATAAGTAATAGACAAACTTGAAAGGCCGTGGGAGTCTCATGAGCCAATCCATTTGGTGAGCGCCCGGGTCGTCCCATTCACCGGATCGGAAAAACGACTTGAACATCTGGCAGCCGTCCGCGTTTAGGAGGTGGGCGCCCAGGTAGAGTGCTTCATATGGTGATGGCGGGTCAATTTCAACGATCTCGTGGCCAGCTAACTTGAGAGCAGCCTCCGTCTTCTCCAGCGCTCGTAGACACGCCGGGCTCGGATCCACCACGCCATCCGTTCTCATCACGCCCACACGCAGCTTGCTCTTCGCTGCATACTCGTTCTCCACGTCGGCTCTCCAGGGTATGGGATGTACCGTAGGGTCGTACTTCCAGGGCTGCATGTCGACGACGGAGCGTGTAAAATAAGCCAAGTCGTTCAGGGTCCTGGCCATGGGGCTGTATACGCTCGGCACGCCTTCTTGGCCGGGCATGCTGGTTGCATAACCGGCCTTAGGCCATCGCCCAGTCGAACATCGCAGGCTGTAGATACCAGAGAAATGGGCAGGAGCTCGAACGCTGCCAGCTACATCGCTACCAATGCCAATCCTGCCACCCAGTGCTAGTAACGCTGCTTCCCCTCCAGTCGACCCTCCGGGCGAGTATTTGTTGTTATGAGGGTTTGTACATCTACCCCAGACGTCGTTCGTAGATTCAAAGCTGAGCAAGGTAATTGGGAGGTTAGTCTTCACGTACGGGACGGCTCCGGCATCCTTCAGGAGGCGCACGGTGGGGCCGTCTTCGGGTTGCTTATTCCCGACGAAACTGCTAAACCCAACCGTGGCATCAAAGCCGCCGACAGCAATCGTGTCTTTCAAGCTTACGGGAATGCCGGCCAATGGCCCCTTCATGTTGATGGAGCCGTCGGCGGCCCAGCCTTCCGCAGCCGAGATCATCACCTCGGTTAAACAATTCGTCTTCTCGTGTGCCCTCACCGCAACCTTGCCATAGGCACGGAGGATGTCGATGGGTTGAAGGGTGCTGTTGTGCACATCTTCGACGACCTCCTGGACGGGTTTGGTTATAACCTCCCTGTCTAGAGGCGTGAAGTGGCCACGGCATTGCGTCAACGACCGAATCCTCTCTGCCCTCTCATTTTGCTTGAATTTGCTATTTCCCACATTAGACAGCGGCGCAGTAGCGTGGCAGGGTGTTCTCCATCGTAAAGCTACTCACCAGTCTCGTCTATGTTGGAGGTAATCAAGGAAGAAGACCATTTTGTTGATACAATAATGAATTTGATGTACAATTCACAACAACGCAAGCCCGTGAAGATATTGACACGAAGTGGAATGAATCTAGGGAACGGAAGATTGAGATTGGAACACGTCGGAGTCCGGGATCAAGTTGGCTTACATGTACGGAGTGAAACAACCCCCGCACTTATCAGCAACTATGAAGATAACCGGCTGGGTACAGATTCCTCGCAAGAGCACGCGGTTGATTGGTGACACCTCACATTACATAACCCGTAATGGGAATAACCTCCTAGAAACGTGCCATGTCCACATCTGCATGCATTATCACATGTACGGATCTCTACTGTCTTCAAAGCCACAGCGAAACGGATTCGAAGGGTTAACTCCACCAAGCCCTGAACCGGGAATCGGCGGCGACCCAAGACTCCCCCACCCTTGTATACCTACCCCACTGACGCACATATGTACGACTGCCACGTCTCTATATCTACGACCAGCTAAGCTAAGCTAAGCTGCCTCTAATTCTATAGCAAATTACAACCTAGACAAGTCTAGAGTACGTTGCGAACCTATCTCCACCGCTTCACGATCAAGAGATCGCTTCGACGACGGAAGGTGGTGGTGGGCAGATCGATCACAGAACACAAGCTTCATCACAGATAAGGCTTGTCTACCCCACTACCCAATTGGGAAATGCCAGATTCGGCATACGCCTACCTCCGCATCACCATCGAGACATGATAAGGTGAAGCCGTTTCTAAGCACTATCTAAGTATCTTGGTATACCACGAACGACCGGAAACTACCTTCCATGGCATCCACCGAGCCCACATATGACCCGGAGAGAACCGGCTCCTGGTTGGTCTGCACCGCGTGCGGGACCCAGTTCCCCACGGCGGACCGGCAGGAGGTGAAGACGTGTTTCATCTGCGACGACCCGCGGCAATTCACGCCGCCGGACGGGCAGAGCTTCACGACCCTCGACGAGCTGCGGCTCAGCCACAAGAACACCTGGACCCCGCTGCCCGGCGACGACGACGACAGGTTCGTCTCGATCGTCTCGGAGCCCAAGATCGCCATCGGGCAGCGGGCCATCCTCATCCGGACGCCGCGCGGCAACGTGCTGTGGGACTGCCTCACGCTCCTCGACGGGGAGACGGTGGCGCGGATCCGGGCGCGGGGCGGCCTCGGCGCCATCGTCATCTCGCACCCGCACTACTACACCGCGCACCTGGAGTGGGCGCGCGCCTTCGGCTGCCCCGTCTACCTCGCGGCCGAGGACCGGCGGTGGCTGGCGCAGACGTCGGCGGCGGCGGCGGCGGCGGCGGCGCGCCAGGTCTTCGTGGCCGAGACGGAGACGGAGCTGGACGTGCCCATCGACGGCGCGCCGTCGGGGGTCCGCGCCCTCAAGCTCGGCGGGCACTTCCCGGGCTCCCTCGTGGCGCTGTACGACGGCCGCCTGCTGGTCGCCGACACGCTGGTCACGACGCCGTCGGGGCTGGGCGGCTGGGACGCGGACGCGGCGGGCGGGGCGAGGGGGCGCCCGGGCGGGACGAACACCTACGTGTTCATGTGGAGCATCCCGAACATGATCCCGCTGCCGCCCGCGGAGCTGGCGCGCATGTGGGCGATCCTGAGGCGGTACGAGTTCCGGAGCTCGCACGGGGCGTTCCTGGGGACGGACATCGTGAAGACAGCGCCGGAGATGAGGCGGAGGGTATTGGAGAGCATGCAGATCCAGATCAGGCATATGGGCTATGGGGATCATGCGTTTTTGAAGGAGACGGTGGATTAGACAGGTACTTCATAGGCGTAAATAGCGGTCTTTTAACCCAGGTCTGCTTGCTTGTATTGTACACGTATAAGTATGCCAGTGATTATTACAGCTTGTTCTCCCCGGGCTGCGGGATCCTGACCACGACCTTTCCCCAGGTCTCGCGGCCGCCCAGCGCGACCAGGGCGTCGGGGACGCTCTCGAGGCCGACGAACTCGCGGTCCGCGAACACCGTTCCCTTGAATTTGCCCTGCGCGATGAACTCGCCGATCCCCTTCCACACGGCGGGGATGGCGCCGGGCTCGTGGCGCGCGTACGCGCCCCAGTGGATGCCGACGAGGCTGATGTTCTTGAGCAGCACCTTGTTCATGGCGACGCGCTCGATGCGCCCCGCCGCGAACCCGACCACCAGGATCCGCCCGTTCCACGCCACGCATTTGGTGCTGCGGTCGACGAGGCCGACGGGGTCGAAGACGACGTCGACGCCGCGGCCGCCCGGCGTCAGCTTCCGCACGGCCTCGGGCCACCCCTCCCCCTTACCCTTACCCTTTGCCTCCCCCTCCCCGTCGCCGTCGCGGTAGTCGACCACATGGTCGGCCCCGAAGGCCCTCGCCACCTCGAGCTTGCGCGCCGACCCGGCCGTCGCGATCACCGTGCCGGTGTTGCCCACAAGCGCCTTCGCCACCTGGACGGCGGCGAGGCCGACGCCGCCGGCGCCCGCGTGCACGAGCGCCGTCTCGCCGGGCCGCAGGCCCGCCCGCAGCGCCAGCGCCCCGTACGCCGTCGGCGCCGTCACGAACAGCCCGGCCGCGTCGGCGGCGCCCCAGCCGTCCGGCACGGGGAGCAGCTCGGGCTCGGCGGCGCACACGCGCGCCGCGTAGGCGCCCTGGCTCGCGCCGAAGACGCGGCTGCCGACGGGGAAGCGCGGGGGCGACGGCGACTCCGCGGAGGTACTTGCTGTCGGGGTCGCGAGAACGGTGCCGGCGAACTCGGCGCCTGCGGTCCAGGGGAAGGCTGCAATCTTTGCTTAGCACACTAGGTATGGAGGTAGGTACCCCGAGGTAAGATGGGTGGGTCTGGGGATGTGATTAGGTAGGTTAAGTACGTACGCGGCTGGTTTTGGTACTTCCCCTGGACCTGCAGGATGTCGAAGAAGTTGGCGGCGGCGGCGTGCACCGCGATTAGGTACTGGTTGGGCGCCGGCTTCGGATCCGGCAGCTCGGTCACCTTGAGCTCCTCTGGTCCCTGGGTGGCGGGTTAGGATCGCCTGCCAGCTCTGTCCGAGGCTGATTAGTGTGTAAGGTGGTTAGTTCTCTCTCACCTTGACATATTGAGTTACTTGAATGCCCCGCATGATGGCTATTGTTTTGTATAGTCAGATGTATGGGATGATGAATTACGGTGAATACGCGGGTGATAGTATAGGACAGTATCAAATTCGCTAATGATATGGAATAAAATTGAAACAGTTCTTATGATTCAATTGTGCCGAAAGTTACAGATGAGATTCCATCGTGAATATCAATGATGTGATAGGTACCTAAGTAGTTTCATATGCGCAAGAGGATAATTGAGCCTCGGTAGAATGATGATTGGACACAGGGGCGTGCTGACCCTGTACATACCTGTTATTAATCTGGGGTCTTGCTTTAGTGGTGAGAGCCCTCAGTAATTATACCGGTACCATATTAAAAGTAGAAGACATTGAAACAATTTAGATTTATAATACACAGGACAAAAGCCCTTTACCTTCAGGTAACTCTTGTTTATATTGACAACTCCATTCCGACATCTTTCAAGTCCAGACTTTGGGTACTTTAGAGTCATTATCAACAGGACGGTTGGGTTGTAAGGGGGGATCACCGTAATGGTCAACCAATGTCATAGCTCTAACAGAGATTTTACCACAGCGACCACTTATTAACACCTCGCAATAATTGGTAAAATAGCTGTTAGCAGGCTCGTTACGTGCAAACTTATGGGACTATGGATAGCTGTAAGTACCTGATCCGTGTGCCGTAGCAGCATAGATACCTAGGAATTCGTATGGTGCGGGAATGCGTGACGTGACTCTTAGTCCAAAAGTGGCTAGTGTGGCGGTGGTATGCCCCCCAACGCAAGAAGGCTGTAGATGCCAAGAGAACCAGATCGCCCATCATGTACGGACTACACCTGGTGTGGCTTGATAAGCCAACCTGAACAAGAGGAGGGGCAGATGACGGGGTTTTGTCTTTCTATCCCTACAGTATCTCTGTTAATATAGTGTTCTTATCACGGCCAGTTTGGAAACAGATAAAAGTAGGTAAGGCTACGATTTCCTTGCATGCGCTACGAATATCTTCATACCTATTTCCAGTATTGATGATATCTTTGGGTTCATTGTGCCAGGTATCTATCTACCTACTTACCTACCTACTAAGTACCTGACGTGTAGCTGCAGTCTCCAAGGGACTTGCACTCGCCCATGCAGGCCGGGGGTTTACACACATAATAAAGTCGCCCGGTAAGAAGGAATCCGAGACCCAGCACTCACTCAGTGCAGTAGGTAGGTAGGTACCATGAACTACCCAGGTGCCCAGGTGCTGGGGCGCCAGGCTGGTGGCTAGTCGGGTCCATACCACGTAAGAATCGTCGCTCAGGCGATTGGAAGCACCAGACAGGCATCATATACCCAGCCCCACGTTGCTAACGCCTTCGTCAATCACCACCAACAGGCTTCTTTGACCAATCCATCGCTGATCGCACGCCGCCCGATCCATATCGCCTGCCAACTTCAAGTCCTGCTTGCGTCTCCGATTACACACCTTGGTGCATATTCTTCGACAGCAAGACTACCTACCTATTTTCGAGTACCCTCATCTCCCTAAGTTATAATCGCCATCGAACGACTGCCGGAGCACGCGAATCCCAGCCGGGTCGAATCTTCTTACCCGTTCTCCTACCCTATCTACCTACCTACCTACCTACCCTACCTACCTACTTACCCTACCTACCCACCTACCGCAAAATGGCCGACTCCGCCGAGGGCAGCTCTGACCCTCAGGTCACCTTCAAGGTGAAGACCTCGGGCGAGACCCAGCACACCATCACCATGGCCGAGAGCGCCACCGTCACCGACCTCAAGAACAAGCTGGCCGGTGCCGACTTCGAGAACATCCCCCTCGAGAGGCAGCGCCTGATCTACTCGGGACGGGTCATGAAGAACGGCGAGCCCTTGAGCACCTACAAGATCAAGTCCGGTAACACCGTGCACCTGGTCAAGAGCGCCGCCAGCAACCCCACGCCCCCGGCCGCCGCCTCGTCGACTTCCGCCGCGCCCGCCGTCCCCCAGGTTCCCACCAACATGGCCGCCGGCACCGCGAACAACCCCTTAGCTGGCCTCACTGGCGCGCGGTACGCGGGAATGACCAATCTCCCATCAGCCGATATGTTCGGCCCGGACGGAGGGGTAAGTTTACACATATCGTCTTTTCGATGAGCACCTTGGAGAGACAGGGCGATAGCACAGCTACTAACGGTCCTTGGCGCAGATGGTCGGGTCTATGATGGACGAGGACCAACTGGCGAACATGCTCAGCAACCCCAACGTCGCGCAGCAGCTGAACGAGATGATGAACAACGACCAGTTCCTCGACATGATGATCCAGCAGAACCCGATGCTCCGAAACAACCCCAACGCCCGCGACATCGTGCGCTCGCCCTTCTTCCGCCACATGATGACCAACCCCGACGCGCTCCGGAGCGCCGCCAGGATACAGCGCGTGATGCGCGGGGGCCAGGGGGCCCAGAACTCGTTCCCCATGCCCGGCGTCACCGACAACACCCCAGGCGGCGGCGGCGGCGCGTCCGCAAATAACGACAACGCGGGAGGAGGAGCTGGTAACAACAGCGGCCAGGCCGCCGCCGGTGCCAACATCAACCCGTTCGACCCGGCGGCTTGGGGTGGCGGCGGCGGCTGGCTTAGGTAGTAGTGTGAAAAGTTCTTTGCGCGGTCCCGGCGATGATGGTGGATGTTGGAGAAAGGGGGATGGGAGGGGAGGGGAGGGGCGAGGTGATAAGCCCTGAGTAGTGCTTCCACTCAACTGATGGATGGATGGATACATGGATGGATGGATGGATGGATGAACGGATCGACTAGACGGATTATGATATCCGCGACTACTTCATGGATATGCCTAATCCCCAAGCAGGCGTACCAGTACTATCTGGTCTGCCTGCCTGCCTGCCTGCCTGCTCTCTCGCACGCATGACTGAAGTCGTCGGGCGATGATGGGGGATGTGTAGGCAGACAAAACCTAGCTTACGAAGGATGGTTCGTTATGTAATGACGTTAATCGTAGTAGCAGTTGTTATTGTTGTTGTTGTAGCAGAAAGTTGATCACGTATTATTATTTTTCCCCCCTTTCCCCGGGTGTATCCGACCTAATCCTTGGACTTATCAGTCAAGGAGACGATGGATTGTGTGCGTTGTTCCATTGTATCTCGTGATTCGGATGCCCGGCTGGCGGGCTGATTAGGTAGGTTAGGTAGTTTTTTTTACGCATTCGGCCGGCAGCGAGATAATGAACACTTCGCAGCGTGTCGCATTCACTCACTCATGGGCAATATCTTTCCAGAATGAATGTAACGCAACTTTGGATGAATGCCTGACCGCAGGCATGATCATTGCCACCACCTACTTATTTACATAGGTCCAATGTTCAGATTGAAGCTTTCCTTTTTTACCAGAACGGATGTTTGAGAACCACGACGATAAGACCGCTGCCCGCATATGCATTCGGCACACATACAAGTTCGGCTTCCGCTCTCTCCTGACTTGTGTGTTACGAAACAAAAGGCTAATGCGTATTCTGGGTTTATATATTAGGACTTCGTAAGAAGTAAACCAGCTATTATACATTATACTCAAGTACACAAGCCCATGGCATCTCCATGGGATGTATCGGAATCCCATTAAGACGTCATCGCAATAATGACCGGTATTATGACCCGTACTCCCGAACGAAGTCGTCCTCCCCCCCGGGACACGGGGACCACCTAATAGTCCGTATATACTTCATGATAAGTAGGTATGAGAGACACGATACCCATTTTGGAACTCCATGGTACCAACGCTCCATCTCAGCCCAAGTGAATATCCCTGCATGTCCGAATGCGCGTTATCCCGTAACTCCCGTCCATACCTACCACATGCACATACGCGCGCGCAGCTCTCCTGGCCGATGCTCTAAGAAGCACTTGAGGGGGTATATAGTCCATGTCTCTGTCAATAATGATACGCCCTCCCAGATCGGAAAAACTCCCATGCCTCTATAAAAGCGCCCAATCGATGTGTGAATGCCCTTCTTTTCCTTTCCCCCATGCCTCGTTTCCTTACCCATATCTCCATACCTCCATGCCTCCATAATACATCCCGATGGTGACCAAAAAAAAAAAAAGAAAAAGGCAGCCAGCCAGGCCGGGATATACCTGCATATACGCATGTATACCCGTGATATTCCCCCCCCCCCCTTTCCCGGCGTCTCAAGAGGGGAAATCCGCGGGCTTCTGGCCGTACCAGAAATAGACGTTCCAGTAGCGGTGGGCGGTCATGTCGTCGAGGGCGCGGACGGCCTTGGCGCGCCAGGCCTCGCGCTCGGCGTCGGCGAGGCCGAGGACGGTCAGGGGGCGGGCGGCGCAGACGGGCACGAACTCGCGGATGACCGTCTGCAGGTAGAGGCCGACGAGGCGGAGGGTGCGGTCGCGGGCCCAGGGCCCGACGGGCACCTTGCGGACAACGCAGCGCACGTCGGCGAAGCCGGCCGCCTCCATGGGCGCGCGCAGGTTGGCCGCCAGGTGGGCGTCGAAGCCGAGCTTGCGGAAGGCCTCGTGCGCCAGCGCGTAGAACCCGGCCGCGCCGTCGAGGTCGCCCATGGTGCCGTCGTCGCACTGGAACCAGCAGTGCTGCTCCTGCCACTCCATCCAGCCCCCGGGCCGCAGGTGCGCCAGCGCCTGCCGGCAGAGTTTCAGCGGGTCCTTGATCACCGGCGACATCCCCCGCAGGTGCACCAGGTCCCAGCCGTGCCCGTTGAGCCACGTGTCCTCGCAGTCGTCGATGATGAACTTCACGTTCGGCGGGACCCACAGCGGCTGGATCGGGCTCAGGTCGATGCCCACCACCTCCGCGCTCGGGTAGCGGTCGCCGACTGTTTTTCGGGGCGTGGGGTGGTTAGTTCTGTGCGCGCGCGTACGTCTGTGCGTACGGGAAGATAGATGGGTTTATGTGGATGGGGATATCTATGAACATATGCATGTATATATGTAGGTATGCGGGTACGTAGGGAGGGAGGGAGGTAGTCGTCGCGCACGCGGG
This sequence comes from Xylaria sp. JS573, assembly GCA_000966885.1. Classification (NCBI taxonomy): domain Eukaryota; kingdom Fungi; phylum Ascomycota; class Sordariomycetes; order Xylariales; family Xylariaceae; genus Xylaria; species Xylaria sp. JS573. The sequence goes on along the minus strand of JWIU01000042.1, from coordinate 45,309 downwards.
TAGGTTTGCCAGAGCAGTGGGAGATGGCCGAGGTGCGACGGAACGGGGCGGATCGGGAGGGGCGGACGGACGGGAAGGAGAGGAGCGCTGGAATTGTTTGTCACGAACCTTCTATCGCCCAGATGCCTGCACGATGCGCAATTCGGGTTAGCAAGCGTATACAAACGCATCACCACGCGTGCGAGCCTCAAAATTCGCGATTGCGTTGGGGAACGCGCGATTGGTCACTGGGAACATACCGGTGCCGGTCCCTATGTCCAGGATCTTCTGCGGGTGGTCCCCAATGGGAGAGTAGAAGAGCTCGCCGTCCTGTTCCGGGCGCAATTGCGGTCAATACAGATATATACCCTCATAAATCGCACTGTTGAGGTTTTTGCGATATGGTACAGGAGGAGCGCGAAAGGGGCGGACCCACGGTCAATTCCATCATCATCGCATGCTTCATGTCCTCTCTATTCTGCTCGAGGTCGTCGTTGGGGACTGGATACCGCTACACACACACAGACAACCCGCGCGCCATCATCAGCCAGGAGGATCTTCCAGCAGGGCGAAAAACACACACGGCGCATTGATGCGCCGGTGAGTGAGGGACATTTGCATTGCAATGCGTGCGAAACACGTACCCCGTGCTTGTACTTGTGGTAGCGCCGCCCGTTCTCGTACGTGTGCGCGTAGATGCTCGAGGTGACCGACGTCGATGAGTCCGAGACGCCCTCGTCCCAGTCCTCCTCGGCGAACTCGTCCTCGTCTATGTCGGCGGGATCGCCCTCATGCGCCTCGATCGCTGCCGTCGCGACAGGGGGCGGAGGCGGGCTCGAATGCTTGGCCACCTCTGCTGCTCCTATTCCCGTGCCTACTCCTCCTGGTCCTGGTCCTGGTCCTGGTCCTGGTCCTGGTCCGGGCACTGATCCCCCGCCGGCGGTCTTGCTCTCCTCGGCGGCCCTCGACGACGACGACATCGCGGTGATTTCTCCTCCCGTCGATCGAGCGGGCCAGTGGGTAGGCGGCGGTCGATCGCGACGGGTCGCTGGGTCACGGGCGACGTACCTACGTGGGCGGATGCAGACACCCTGGACGTCACTACACTCTTTACTGCGCACTACCTAGGTCGATGGATGCGTGCAGAGGGAGAGGGGGGCGGGCCACCTAATTACGATGTGGAGCGAGAGCGAGCGAGCGAGCGAGCGGATATCCGATGGGTTTCAAGATTGGTTGGGAGGCCGTGAGAGGCGGGATATGGGCGTGCGCGCAGCTCAGGTGGGCGTTTCCTTCCTTTCCCTACCTACGAACCTACTGACTGCCACGCCACATACGCACCAACAAGTGGAAGGAATGGAACGTCAGTCGGCGGGCAAAATGTCGTTAGTGTCCAGTCCACGTTGGATTAGTGCTGCAGCCAGCGTACTTAGGTGGCGCGTCGGCTGTAGGTAGTAACTAATGTTAGGTATGCAATGTACGCGGTTAGGTAGTCGACGTTCGTTACGTATATGCATTTTGTCTTTTCCGTCCTTCCCTTTTTTTGTTCTTTTTTTCTTCTTCAGCATCTTCTTCAGCATCTTCTTCTCCTTCTTCTTCTCTCCCTCCTCACCCCCTTTTTATTAGCCCGACCAGTGGTTACATGCAGCAAACACAGCGTCGACAGGCCGCCACCGATCCAATAGTAATATATATTGCGTTGCTCGAACGCTGTCCAGACCAGCCGTATCTGGAAGCTCAGGCAGGTGAAGGTTGCAGTACCGGCTTGCGGCGACGTTGGCCCTAGCATCGGAGGGGTTGGCAGTTGGATAGGCACCTGTACCTAAGGTAGGAGGTAGGTCAATATGGCTTTATGGAGATTTGCACTAACGTAGTGTAGTTAGATCCATTTTGCTCATACATAGGTAGTTCAATGTTGTTGTATCTATGTGCTCGCAAGCTCCCCAAGGTACTGCTGCTTCGTATGTACGTTGTAGGCGGCAAAGACAAGATCTGGCATCCTGCATGGTATTTGTCTGAGACAGTTGGGCAGTCCGGGCCGTCGATTTGCCCTTCCGTGACTAACCAATCCGGGCACCTCTCCCAGGTTGTGCATAGCGCTCAATGCCAGACTGGGAGGCTCAAGGAAAGGAGCCCGATGAGTTTACCTTGGTTGCGTGCCCTACTACCTCGTCGTAACGTTTGAATGATGTGCAGACGCCCGGTGTGGTGGCCGGCGGTGGTGGTGGTCATGCCGGCATGTTCATCATTGCTTGCGTTAGCGCCCTTTTGCTACATAACATATATTGGACCGCTGATCGTTATCCGTGGCCCCTCCCCTTAAAGCCTGAAGGGTCCTTACCATGGCTACTGACGCCATTGAGCAGGGCACGCCCGACCACCCCTGCCCTCGGCGCTTAACAGACGTGTGATATTGCTAATACTAGGCACGTCAAACCCCCCGCTCCGAACCGCCCCGCCCGGAGAGGAGAGGCAGGTGGTGAGGAGGAATCGGGTTTGCATCCGAGCCAGCGATTGGTAATGGCTCGCTCGAACACACAGCCAGGCTGCAACGCTTATACAGGTTGGGTATCTAATTCATGCCCTATTACTGCACCGGGAGAGCAGACTACAACGGCATGGGAATTTCTAACGATTTCCTGTCTGATCGAGATTACATATGTACTACCTGGTACCTACTGTATGTAAGTCGTATTCCATGTATGGATCTCCGAGAGAAGAGAGGGAGAGGGACAAGGTGGGGGTCGGCTCGGGAGCGACCCATAATTGTCGCTTATCTGACCGAGAGCCCTTCCCCTCCTCACCTCTGACAACCTCTGTCTCCCCCCATTGCTGACAACTGTCTTGGTGACCATTCTGCAAGAGCCAGCTTCATACATAAAGCACATACAAGCGGAGCATGAACTGCGATAAACCTTTCTTTCGGCTTCCCCACGTCTGTAAATCCTTGGAGCTGGCCAGTAGATGTTCATGTACGTGATCCAAGTGGACCTTGGAGGATTAGGGTTGCTATGCGAGTGGCCTAACTAGTTCAGACAACACTCGCACCGAACTCTCTATTACTCTTCGGTGACTAGGTGACTAGGTGACTAGGTGAATCGACCTGCGTCGTAGTAGTTCCCTCACATTCGCTCGCCCGTAGTGGAAATGACATCCCAAATAGTTCGACTGCCAGCTGACATCATCCCTCGCCCGTGATATCTATTGAGAGCTGATAATCTTGGCGTGGCGCTGAGACGTCCCGGTGCGCTGGGAATAGGTACGACTCCGACGCCTCCAAGCGGAGGGGAAGGGGGGTCCTCGGAACTCATCGCCGAAAGGGCTGAATGGGATGCTCTGGGATATTGGTAATTTCTTACATGTGCTGGATCGTAGACCTCGTATCACGTTGGAAGTTTAAGCCGATGTCCCTCCCCCGTGTGCTTATTTATAAAACATCTGCCTAGAAGCCCGGCCTGGGATTATGGCAGCTCGATCTTCTCACAGACATGAGCTAGCCCAATCCACCTGTCTCCAACGTATGATCCGTGCATTAAGACGTGGCCAACCGGTGGATCACCGGACAGGTCAGCCAGGGAGAATCGAGAGAGTTGATTCTACTCCCTTGACAACTGCGAATCCTCAACATGAAAAGGAACTTTCGAAGCCTCCGTATTACGGCCGCTGCCGGCCAGAGTACATGGGTGAGCTTAGCAGGAGTGAGAGAGAGCACAAGTTCCAAGTCAGGATCTTCTCCTTGGTTGGCATAACTGATCTCGGTCGCTATATTTGTTTCGTAGGTATATGTACCCCAGATCCATCGCTGGGATCTTTCGCAGTTGATTTGACTCCTCCCAAGCGGTTGACAGCCGCAACCCCTCATCACCAATGAGATCAAGCATAAACGATCGGATGGATACAGCGGACGGTCTACTTGCTGACTACTAACCCAGCTAGTTATAGTGGTTTCTGGTACGTGGGCCTAGCCTCTTAGCAACCCTTCAGAGTAGATGGGGTGGGGCGAACTTCTCGAAGCCTTCGAAGCGTCCCGCAACAGGGTTCAGTAATGGGATTAAGGTGAGATGTGCTGTGGGAACTGTCCTGGGCCGGCAACTAAGAGCGGCCGTCCTCCAGCGTTGCATGAGATGGTTGTCCATCATTATCCTTCCCAATCTCCCATTATTTTACTGCCCGCCTTTATGCCATGTAGTATGTATAGCACTCTCAGATAGTCATGTCCTTCCGACAGTGCAATTTGAACGACAATCTAGTAACAACCTCGCAGGTTATCCGTGGCGCTCCTGCCCAAACAAGATTGGAAGATTCCATAAGGATGATGCGTTGGTGGGAGTACAAGGAGGCTGAGACTGTACTCATGCCCATACCGCTAGTCTCTCGGCCTTACTAGGTAGCAGTAGTCCTTCAGGCTCGAAGACCCAGATTTGTCTCGGGTCTCCATTGCTCAAGTAGCATAATTTACGTCAATTGATGACGTTGAATAGCCTCTTAGCCTCACCTCCGCGTGCTATTAGTCGCCTCGAAAAGTCGGGGACGTCTCATGAGTTTCGAGAGAGACGTGCTGTTTGAGGAAAACTTACTACATATAACCTGGACTCGATATCAAGAGACTGTAGTATTGCTGCCAGGCTATCTCAAATAGGGTGGCCTAAAAATTCCAGAATTCTCCGGTAACCCGGGTCGTCTGTGTCCATCAGTCCCCACGTGAACGACACTAGATGGGGACTTCGTTCGATACAGCAATGGTCCCTCTCAGATACCCGCTTCGTTCGCTGAATCCCCGTCTGTCTTGGCAACTGGGTCGTTGCAAGCGTCTCTGCAGCCGCTCTCCTCATGTTTCGAGACGTTGTTACCTCGGTACTTCGATGATCCTCATCCAGCAAAGCCTAAACGTTACATAAAGGCCTGTATTCATCCCGCGCTCCACCTGGCATTATCACCCAAACCGGAGAGCGAGGTTCATTGGGCCGATTTGCTTGCGAAATGAACGACTGAGGCTCGAGAAAAAAGAGGGCGCCATCGACTGCTCCCGGCAGGCCGCTCAGCGATGACAATGGAAAAATCTAAAGTCGTGCCATTCTGCACGAGGAGGCCGATGCTTTGCATCTCTGGGGGGCCATGATCGGCCGGACCCCGCCAAGCAGGAGCCACCGCGTGGTTCCTCAGGTTCGTTGGGCTATGCGTACAGAGCAATTTTGTACAGGATATGTACATTGCCTGGTGAGCATATGTATGTTCTGTCCGTCTGCCTGTCTGCCCGTCTGTCTGCATGGGTGTATCGACAGGCTAGCACTGCTACTACTGTAGGCCGTACTTCGGGGCCGCGTTCTATCGTGGTCAACAACATTCTAAAGCCCCACCCGTCGAATGCCCATCATCCGTCGAATGGCAAAGATGGGAAGCGGTTAGTTCCTCCCTTTCGAGGCAGGTAATAAAACTGGCAGGGCCTTACGATGGGCCGTCGTGCAGTTTGGCAGACAGACTAACCCCCTTCCCCACGCAGCAGCCCGCGGCGCACACCGGCCCATACCTCTTACTTCTCTACCTGCATGCTCCTGCTGCTACTACTGCCGAGTACTTCCGTCTTCTGCCATCTCATGAGCTGCTAAAAACTCACCTCATCCCGCCCTGTCCTCCATCCGGACACACGCCTGCCTGGCGTATGTCTACTACCACGGGGCCTTTGCCTCCTGCGCCTTGCTCCTGGCCCATAGGCAGGCCCTAGTTTTGTATAGACCCCCCGTCGCAATTATGTCATGCATGAAATAGCTTAAGGTGCGATCTCCGTGAGGTAATCCAAATATCTACCTGGGTAGTTCTCCCTTCTGCCGTACTTTTTCGGTGATGTTGCGCTTTCTCCACCGCTCCGTACCTCTGGGCGGTCGTCGAACTTCATATAACGTTTCACGAGGCGGGCTCACCCGGGGGCCTAAGCAGTAGGGGATTTTGTGACAGAGACATGTAAAACGCACATATATCTGCTCTCCTGATATCTATATATCTTTGCCTTGGTGACATCTCCACCATGTCTTGTGAGCTCTCTCACCATTACAGTAATATCGGTTCTCGTGTTGTCCTTTGCTCAACACCAGTGCCATCCTTCTAATCTCACGGACACTCGTTTGCCTAGGCATCTTGATATCTAGGCTAACCCACCCACCCACCCCACCGCACGTCTCTATCCTACGCCGAACCCTGTCTTAGATCACGACCATGAGTTCCTCGTCGTCGCGAAGGCGGAAGGCCGCAAGCACCTCGACGGTTATGTTCACGAACGCCGTCTACTTCCCGAACGCGAAAATCTACAGCGGCGCCACGCCGGGCATGATGAACTACAGCTGTATCAACCACGTGTACTACGCGTTCGCCCACGTGGCGGCGGACGGATCCGTGTTTGTAAGTTGCACATACCCCATCACTCGGGAACCTACCCGTCACGTGGGCCCATCCCTTTCAAAAGCCCCCTGATGCTAACGTGTGTATCGGACACCAAGCTGAGCGACGAGTGGGCGGACGCCCAGGCCCCTTGCGACGGCGTCCAGGGCGGCCTCGGGTCTTTCATGCACCTCAAGCAGAAGCACCCGCACCTGCAGGTCATTCTGTCAATTGGCGGCGATATGTCGGCGGAGACCTTCCCCATAGTCGCGTCCAACGCCCTGCTCCGCGACAACTTTGCGCGATCAGCCCGCGGACTGGTGGAGGCGTCCGGCCTCGACGGCATCGATAGTACGGACTCTCTTCCTTCGTAGCACCCGTGCCCTGCTCCCTCGACCCCTTTTTCTTTCTATACATATACGTACATATGCAATACACTATCTCCGAATACATGCAGATATAATACTAACGAGCCGCGTTGGTATCAGTCCACTGGGAGTACCCGATGGACCCCCGACAGGGCGCGGACTTCGTGTCGCTGCTCGCGAACGTGCGGCTGCACCTGCCGGAGGAGCAGTTCTTCGTGACGGCGGCGGTGCCGGCGGCGCGGGCGGTGCTGGCCAACATCGACATCGCGCAGGCGTCGGCGTACGTCGACTTCGTGAACCTGGCGGCGTACGACATGGCCGGGCCGTGGTCGCACCGCAGCGGGCACCACGCGCCGCTGTACGCGCTGGAGACTCACCACCACCACCACCACAACCACAACCACCATCATCGCGGCGGCGGGAGCACCGCTGCCGCCAGCAGTAGCGAGTCGTTAGCGTCCGGGTCCGCCGCCGTCGCCTACCTGGTCGGCCACGGGTGCCCGGCGCGCAAGATCCTGCTCGGGGTCCCGCTGTACGGGCGCAGCTTCCTCGGGGTGGCGGGGCCGGGCCACCGGTTCAAGGGCGTCGGCGGCGGCGACGATGACAACGGCGCCTTCGAGTACGCGGACCTCCCGCGCAAGAACGCGCGCGAGTCGGTCGACCGGCGCATCGGCGCGGCGAGCTGCCTCGGCGGCGACGGCGGCTGGGTCAGCTACGACAACCCAGACACGGTCAAGATGAAGGCGGCGTACTGCAAGCAGAAGGGGCTAGGGGTAAGTTCTCGAAGAAAAAAAAAAAAAAAAACATCCGCTCTCGTTGTGTTTTTCCCTGCCAACCAATCCGATGGAGGAAGGGAAGCGGTTAGTTAAGACCTCGATGTGTGTGTGTGTGTCTAACGATTGTGTGCGCTTTAGGGATTGTTCTACATGACGGGACCGGCGGATTCGCGGGAGAAGTCGCGGAGTCTCATCGCGGCCGGGTTCAAGGCGTTGCACAGTTCATAAATCTTTTCGCGGGTTTCCATCGAAAAAGGTGTTCACGATACAGGCTCCGAAGAGTCGAGGCATGCGCATTAGCATTGCATTGTTTTTTTGGCGTCCAAAAAGAAAAAGAAAAAGGGAGGGAGGTTTTCGGGTTACGGATTTGTTTTCGCATCCTATTCTCGGGTTGGAATGAGACAAGGGCATACATACCTACTACAGATATTGGCGGCTTTTCCTTTTTTTCTTCTTCGTCAAAACTCCGTTACCAGCACGGAAAAAGCATTCTGCATACCAAAAAAGAAATGGCCATGAGGGAACAAAAGACTCTAACGATACCAAGATACCTGGATGTTTGATAGACCAATAGTCCACGTTTCAATAAACGACGGACAGTAGAGGTTTCACGAAGCATGAATGGACACATTGGAGTGTTGGTCTCTTCTAGGGGACGCTGAAAAAAAAAAAGAAACCGGGCGAGCTTCAATTGAAACACAGAAGTCTATGAAATGAGTGGCTATAAGCCTAATCGTAGTTTAATGGTATACTTGATAGTTTACGACTATTTCCGTTGAGATGAAACCTTTGCTTCAGTGTCTCGGTGTAAGATGCACCGCATTCATTGATTGAACCGGATCTACCCGCTGTTCGGCCAGGGGTACGGTGAAGGCAGCTTATCGCCACGTGACATTTCCGCTTCACCTTGTGCATATGTACATGTCGCAGGGTTGTTATCTTTGGGTAGGTACCTACCTAGCTTCACTTCAAAGCAATGGCATAGCTCAGCTTACCTTAGGTTAGGAAAGTCTCAGGAAGCAAACTCGGCTCAATGCAACCATATCGAAGTCTTCGCCTTTTGTGCTGTTCGAGATGAACGGCGACGCAGCTGAGGCGCCGTCTCTCGACGCAGGTCAGCCCTCCCCCGACTTATCTGCAATCTGGACAGCAACCAGCCCAGCCTGTACCTCCCAGACAGGGCTCGCTCCCTCCTGATGCTATTGGAAGTCACTGACGACGCAAACAGCCGACTACGACCCCATCCAACACCTCAACCTCCTCTTCTCCCACCCCTCGACTGTGTCCTCCGTCGGCCGTGTCTCCGCGACCCTGCGCACGAACCACCATGCCCTTTCCTCCGAGATCGCGCGCCTGCAAACGGCGCAGGCCTACGGGCCCGAGTCGTCGCTCGAGCGCATGCAGACGGCGCAGGCCGAGCTGACGGGGCTGTTCCGGAAGATCGAGACGGTGCGGTCGCGGGCCGTCGAGACCGAGCAGAACATCACGTCGATGACGGCCGACATCAAGCGCCTCGACGGCACCAAGCGCAACCTGACGCTGTCCATGACTGCCCTCAAGCGCCTGCAGATGCTGACGACCGCCTACGAGCAGCTGCGCGGCCTCGCCCGCACCCGCCAGTACCGCGAGTGCGCCTCCCTCCTCCAGGCCGTCCTCCAGCTCATGCGCCACTTCAACAGCTACCGCAGCATCGACCAGATCGCCACCCTCAGCCGCGGCGTCAGCGAGCTGCAGCGCGAGCTGCTCGAGCAGGTCTGCGAGGACTTCGAGATGGCCTTCGCCCGGGGCGAGGTCGGCGCCCGCAGGGCCACGCTGGTCGAGGCCTGCGGCGTCATGGACGCGCTGGGCGAGAGCGCCAAGGCGCGCCTGGTGACCTGGTACCTGAACACGCAGCTGCGCGAGTACCGCCAGGTCTTCAGGGGCAACGACGAGGCGGGCAGCCTGGACAACATCGGCAGGCGGTATGCCTGGTTCAGGAGGATGATGAAGGGCTACGAGGAGGAGCACGCGGCCATCTTCCCGCCGCACTGGAGGGTCGGCGAGACGCTGTCTATGGCCTTCTGTGACGGCACGAGAGACGATTATAAGGGCATCCTGGAGAGGAGTATGAGGACCGTGGGCGGTGCCAAGATCGATGTCAACCTGCTGTTGGGCTGCTTGCAAGAGACGATGGACTTCGAGCAGAGCCTCGAAAGGAGATTTTCCAGCAACCCGCGGACTAGTATCGACACGCTGAGCTCTGCCGACGAGAGGACACACAGCTTCAATGGGTCGATATCCGTTGCGTTCGAGCCATATCTAAGTTTATGGGTCGAGTCTCAGGGCAAGGCGCTGGCGTCGATGATCCCCAAATACAAAACCCAGTCCCTCTTACCGGCCGACGAGGAGTTCTCGCCCCAGGCCGTCATCACCTCCGCCATCGAACTATTCCACTTCTACAAACTGACCTTATCCCAGTGCGCTAAGCTTTCTACCAGTGAGCGGTTGTTGGATCTTACCAAGATATTAGCGAAATACCTGGACGAGTATGCGCAGCAGGTGTTGCTCTCCATCTTACAGAGACCCAGCCAGTCCGGTGCCTCGCTCCAGGATGTGGTACTTGTGCTGAACACGGCCGATTTCTGGCATACGAACACGGGACAGCTGGAAGAAAGCATCAAGAAGCGCATCGACCCCGAGTTGGTTGACAAGGTCGATCTGACATCCCAGGCGGACTCCTTCCTGGGCGTTGCCAGCGCCGCGATAACTGCCCTGGTCAATAGGGTGGAGGCGAACTGCGAGAGCGCGTGGCGCGAGATGAAGAACACGAACTGGAGCAAGATGGAGAGCGTCGGCGACCAGAGCTCGTACGTGGGCGAGCTGGTCAGCCACGTGAATGCGAAGACGGAGGAGACGCTGGCCATTATCGCCAAACAGCAGTATGCGCGTGCGTTCGCCGACAAGCTGGTCGAGCATCTGGCGAATACGTATATCTTGAATATCGTCCAGTGCCGGCCCATTTCCGAAGTTGGCGCCGAACAGGTAAGACTACCCTCGTGCTGTCGGAAACCTAGGCACCTTGTATATAACGGATCAACCCATCGATATACTAACTGAACGACAGATGCTCCTCGACAAGTACGTCCTCACAAAAGCCTTCGAGAACCTCCTCTCGTACCACAACCGCACCGCCACCTCGCCCACCGCCTCATCCTCATCCCACCAGCAACAGCCGCCGCCGCCGCCGCCGGCCAGCTTCGTCAAGCGGGTCAACGCGACGATGACGCGCATCGACCCGCTCCTGAAGACGCTGCAGGTGCGGCCGTCGCCGCCCGAGGGGCTCGTGCAGGCGTACCTGATCCACGTGGGCGACCGGTCCGACACCAACTTCCGCAAGGTGCTCGACCTCAAGGGCGTGCGCAAGGCCGAGCAGGCCCACCTCGTCGACCTCCTCGCCGTCCACCGCGACTCGGCCTCCTTCCACGGCAAGCTCGTGCCCCAGAGCCCCCTCCTCGCCCCGCTCATGAACCCCTCCGGCCTCGGCAGCACGGGGCTCGGCGTCGTCGTCGGCGGCGGTGCGGGGGTAGGGGCAGGAGTAGGAGGAGGATTGGGATATATATATATATATATATAATATATCAGAAAGACCTGGCAGAAAAGCTCGAGCACGTTTTCCATCTACTAAATTATAGGGTAGATAGATCGATAATTTGTATATACTAATTGATACATGGCAAACTGTACGGAGAACTTTCCACACGTACATAAGATGCTCGTCGTTCACACAAGGAAATTTCCAGGCATCGTGCGTCCTCGTCACGTCACACACATCGTCACCTCATTCTGGTTGGTTTGCCGTCCTTCGAATCGATCTTCCTTGGGCTACCTATTCAGAGTACACCGAAAACGTCCATCCTGTTTGCATACAGATCCGTTGTTAGACCATGTCCATCCATCGCGGTAGCAGGCAGCTACACCAGCCCTCCCGCGGCCTTACGCCTTCCAGATGCGCTTGACGGCCTCGGTGACGCCGACGTCGTTGGTCTCGAACTCGTAGAGGCCGACGCCGACGAGGGCGGTGGCGGCGTTGAGGGCCCACATGAGGCCCTTGCGCCAGCGCGGGAAGCGGCTGCTGGGCACGTAGTCGATGAGGACGCTCTGCAGGCCGAGGTGGCTGTGCACGAGCAGCAGCGAGCACAGCACGGCGTCGAGCCCCGGGTTCAGCGAACCCGCCGCGAAGGGGGCCACCGTCAGCGGGATCAGCCCCGCCGCCACCCCGCGCTCGAACGTCCAGTGGTACGACCCGTGGGTCGGGCTCGGGTCCGGGACGGGCGCCGGGTCGTTGACTGCGTTTCAGGGGAAGTCTTCGGTTAGTGGGGTGTGTTCTGTATGCTTGGACGCTTCTTCTGTTTTCTTGTTCTTCCCACACGGCATCTTCTCCCGCTCGGACGTGTGGATTTTTATGGACTATCCGTGGTTGTCGATCGGGCTCGGATCCGCGGGGATTGCGCAACAAGAAGGGAAAGGAAAAAACAAAGAGAAGGGGATATAGAGATGCGCATACCGGTTCCCTTAATTACCTCTGTAAATGCAACGGGGTTAGTTAACAGTTGATGCAAGCGCAATTCGGGGGAGGGATATAATATAATGGCTGGGGCTTAATACGCACGTGGTCCCGGAGGCAGAAGACTCCTCCTGCTTGAGGCGTGGAAGGCGGCTACGCGCACGGCGCTCTTCGCGACAAATGGACTCGTGGGGACAACGGCGGCGGCGGAAGAGGAGGATGGGGCGGAGGCTGCTGCTGCTCGAGCGGTCTGCCGGAGCAGGGTCGGTCGCATGAAGGAGGCCATGGCGAGGGAAACTGATCTGCTCTGGGACCTGCGGGCGGGCGGGTGTGGGCTCAGGCTCGTTTGACTTGACTGGGTGGCTGCGCTGTGCAGGTTGCCAAGTGGTGGGAGTCGTCAGACAAAACGTCGGTCAGGGCGGTGCGTGTGCGTGTCTAAAGGGGGCTCTCAGGTCTGTTGGCCAAGAGAGAAGGTCGAGTCGAGGCGAGGCGAGGCGAGAGAGAGTGGGATTCGGAATGGGTGGAATCGTCGACGATGATGCAGACGGCATTGGCCAGTGACGGCGGGTGCAATGGAACTTCGTGCGATTGCCGAGGATCGAAAATGCAAGCGCTGTGATTGGCTGGTGCATTGTGGTTCGGTACCTAGGTACCTGGAAATGACAGGTACATGTACCTTCGTTACTCGCATCAATCTCGTCTGTTGCTGCCTGTTTTCAAAGGCATCAAAGCGGGCAGGCAGGGCGCGCTCAGGTACGTACCCTTCGCCTTTGTCGGCACGTCGGTGCTTGAAAGAAAAAGTACCTAGATACCTGAGTGCATGCATTACATAAGGTACATCTGCACGCAACGATGATCGGAGCAGTTTTTAGCCCCACAAGAATTCTAGGTAGGTGGGATCTGGTGTTATCGATAGCTTCCGTCCAAATTTTTAGCCGCGATGCTTTCTATGTTCACTTCGCATGTAGTAGCCATATCGCGGTAGGGTGTGCTCTTCATTGCAATCATTTGACTTGTGATTCTTTTCTTTCACATATGTCCTGATATCCAGACCTGAGGAGCTCCGTAGCTCCGTTTCTTTTCGTACCGAACGAGAAACGATATGCTCAGTGCTGCGAAGATGCCGACAGGAACGCTCCTTGCCAGCTCCTGTAATGCGCGGACCACCCTCTGCCGCCAATGTCTCTTACGAACCCTCAACTCAAGGCGGCCGCAAAAGAGATTCATAGGACTGAAATACCTGGCCAAGGAGGCGGCCGCCAAGGAGAAATGGGACAAGCACGCCGAGCTGATCCTCCAAGGAAAGAAGCCGCATCTCTGGGATCAGTTAAAAGAGCGCGGATATGTCAAAGACACCGCCGGGTATGTACACAGGCATCCGAGTGCGGGAAGCAATTGCAAATCCTAACGACGGCACTAGAACCGAGGCTCAGATCCGCGAGCTCATGAGGAGGAAGAGGATAGGCGCATACGTCGGAATCGACCCTACCGCCCCGTCACTGCATCTCGGTCACCTACTGACTCTGATGCCCCTGTTCTGGATGTATGTTCATGGCTTCGGGGCCTTCACTGTCATTGGTGGTGCTACTGGTAAAGTCGGAGACCCGACAGACAGGCTACAGAGTCGCCAACGGATGTCGAGGACCGACCTAACGATGAATATTACGAAGTTACACTACCAGCTCAAGCGCATATGGCAGAACGTGGAGTTGCAGGCAAGGCGCTTCGGCTACGAGAAGGAGTGGTCTTGGTCTCGGGGTATAGCCAACAACAGCATGTGGTACAATAACCTTCCTTTTATCGAGGTCGTAAACCGCCTTTTCAAAGGGATCCGGATGGGACCCATGCTATCCCGCGAGACGGTCAAGCGCAAGATGACCCACGGTGATGGCATGTCGCTTGACGAGTTCGTGTACCCTTTGATGCAGGCCTGGGACTGGTGGCACTTGTTTAGGAAGAGAAAGGTCATAATGCAGATCGGCGGATCCGACCAGTATGGGAACATCATTTCTGGTATCGAATCTGTCAAGTATTTGCGCGACACTGAGCCCAATCCGGCGGAGAGGTTCCCCAGTGATGAACTTCACAATCCCGTGGGCTTCACCGTCCCACTCCTGACCGACGCGTCTGGTGCCAAGTTTGGCAAGAGTGCGGGCAATGCTGTCTGGCTCGACCAATTCATGACATCCACCTTCGATCTGTATGGGTACTTCGTACGCCAGCCAGATAACAAAGTTGAGAGTCTCTTGAACCTCTTTACGTTCCATCCCACCGAGGTAATCAAAGACGTTGTGCAGAAACACAATGAGGATCCCCCCAAGCGCCTTGCCCAGCACACCCTCGCTTACGAAGTGGTCGCGCTCATCTACGGAGTGCAAGAAGCCAACCGGGTGCAGGCGCAACACATGAGACTATTTTCTAATGGGCCTGAACCCGACGCCATCGAGCTATCTCAATACCCTGGCGATCGTGTACCGAAAGACTCGAACATAGCGGCCACCTTCCAGGTCGACATCGAGCTGCCCGAGGCTCTTATTATGGGCAAATCCATCTCGCGCATCCTGTACGCGGCGGGGCTTGCGGACAGCGTCTCGGACGCGTCGCGCCTGACGCAGCAGCAGGGAGCCTACATTGGCGGGGCGCCCGGCCAGGCCGCTGCCGTCAACAAGGGCATGATGTACGGCGACCTGACGTACACGCCCGTCAAGGCGTGGTTCCCGAAGGAGACGGCCAACTTCCTGATCGACGGCAAGATCCTGATCCTGCGCCGCGGCAAGCACTTCGTGCGCATCGTGCGCATGGTCTCGGACGAGGAGTGGGCCCAGAGCGGCCGCATGTACCCGGGCGAGCCGGGGACGGGCAAGATCCGCCGGCTGCAGAAGGCGCTCCGGGAGGCGGCGGGCGAGCGGACCAAGTTCACGGCCGAGGAGGCCGAGCAGCTGCTCGAGCGGTCGGTCGAGCGCTACCAGCAGCCCGAGAGGGGCACCCCGACAACCGAGGCCGAGCGCGACATGGCCCCGACGCGCGCCCGCCAGATCCTCAAGAAGGCCCTCCACCCCTTCCACGAGGAGGGGCCCCGGTCCGCCCGCGAGAAGACCGAGGCCATCGACGCCGTGCTCGAGGGCACCGAGCGCATCCTCCGCCAGGAGAGGGACGAGAGGAGGGAAAACGGCCTGTTCGGCACGTTGTCCACGGGGCACAAGAAGAGGCTGGGGATACGACATGATGAGGATGATTAGGTCGGCCTTTGATGGGGATGGATCTGGCCGAACGCGCTTGTGTGTAAATATGTGTGTATGTGTCATAAATATGTACGTGTTATGTAGAGCTGCCAGTTAAAAGCATAAACATCTCAAATCAACTTAGATGAACGATGGATATCTCTATTTTGGTGGTTAACTCGATTCTTGATTTGCATATCGGCATTGCCTACATACAGCGTTCTCCCCTTTAGGATACATATATGTGCTCGCGGCCTTCTATCAATGGCTACATGTCTGTTTCCTTATTTCTATACAAGTACGATGGCATCGCCGTCTCTCGGTATACTACCTAGCGGCTATCAACTTTTCATGGCCGAGCTCCCTTCTGAGTGTACTAGCTCCCCCTGCCCCACTCGTCTGTACGACAGAAGTGCTTTCTTGTTGCTCGTTTTCTCTTGCAGAAGTGCTTGTTCGCAAGTACGTGCGGTGGGAGAGATATAAATTGAACTATGCTAGCTGATGCCCCTAGGTCGGAAGGCTTGATGGAGGTGCTCAGGGTGACGACATGACGACACTTGGGAATGCAATGAAGTATTGGAAGACTAATTAAGGGGAGCGATGTGCATATGGTAAGTTGAAGCGTCTATCCGCATGAGTTCGAATATTGGCGTTTCATGTATATAGACCTTCCACTTTGTTGAAGGTATGGAGGGTACATGAAACACTACCAGGCGGGAGCTATTCATTCTGATATCTCCTGACTTCTCGTCATAGACAAGCATGTGCGCCAGCCCCTATAATAGAGGCTTGCAGGTGGCGAGATTCCAGCATACGCTATGTAGATAGAGGCGCACTGCTCACTGCCCAGAGTAAGGTCTGACCTTGCCGACTAGTAGGTACGAGGAAGTCAGATAAAGCTTGCCTCGCAATCGTGGATATGTAAGTAATGGATGGGGGTATTTAGCGGTAGAACACTGTGCGGTCTCCCGGATTCATAGTCCGCAACTTGCGCATGATCTCCGCATCTGTCATGTTTGTCTCCGTGATGATCTGATCGAAGGGGTGCAGGCCGTCGCTGTACTTGAAGAGGGGATCCTCGTCTCCTCCGGCTCCTCCCGCTCCCTTCCCACCAGCCTTATCGCCTTCGGCATTGCTATCACAGCGGCTAGGAGGAGCACCGCTGTGGGCAGCGCCAGCGGTAGTGGCGGTGGTCCGCCGCCCCGTTGCCAGCTGGTCAAGATACTGCCGCGAGACGACGTACTTGTGCACGCGGTACAGCAGGCCCTTGATGACGCCGAACTGGACGAGCCGGCGCACGTCCACGTGCCGCAGCACGTCGAACCCCAGGTCCTGGTGCAGCTTGATCCACTCCATGACGCTGCGACCCATGCAGAACGTCGTCATCAGCTTGATAAGCTGGTAATGGCTGATGGGCCGTCCGCTACTCTCGGAAGCGCCACCACCGCCGCTGCCACCACCACCACCAACAGCGGCGGTGGTGGTGCTCCCGTTGCCGTTCTCGTCGCCGGATATTGCGGAGGAATCCGCCGGCGGGGGTTGGTTGACGCACACGTAGGCGGCGCACTCGTCGACGAGGCCGTCGCGGTTGGCGACGAAGTCGTGGACGCCGGGGCGGGGCGCGTAGCAGCTGCCGAAGAAGAACAGGTCGAGCAGGAGGATGGCGTCGTAGTAGAGCAGGTGCTGCAGCGCGATCTGGGTCAGGGGCAGCGACACGTCGGCGAGCCAGGCCACGCGCCGCACGTCGTTGACGCCGTCGACGAACGGGATGATCTTCTGCAGCGTCAGGTCCCACGTCGGGTCCACGATCTCCAGGAGCTTCATCTTCGGCACCGGCACGTGCCACCCCCGCACCGGCGGCGGCGGCGGCTGGTAGGGGAACAGCTTCATGTTGAGGGTGTTCGCGTCGTCTGACGGAAGGGTGCGGTGAATAAGTTAGTACCTATGCACGCGGTAGGTAGTAGGATGGTTTAGACATGAGAGGGAAAACGTACCGATGGGGATCATGCACTCGCCGTAGTTGTTGAGGTCCTCCTTGACGATCTCGAGCAGGCTCTCGATGGGCCGGCGGCCATCGTCGACCTGGCCGTCGGAGCTCAGGTAGCCGTGCTGGCGCTCCATCTCGGCGAAGGTGACGGCGAGGCGGCGGACGAGGCGCTCGTAGGGGATCTGGTCGATGTCGGACTCGACGACGAGCCCGAAGTTGAAGATGAACTCGTTGCGGTGGTACCGCTCGTTGGGGATCAGGATGGGGAACCCCAGGATGCTGTACTTGTTGTCGGGCGAGTTCACCGTCAGGAACCGGTTGAAGAAGGCCTTGCGCGGGATGATGTACTCCTGGATGATGTCGAAGTCCACCAGCGGCGGCTTCAGATGTGGCGTGTACTCCGTTGCTACTATGCAGCCGGGCGGTGACTGGGCCACGATCTTGGTTCCTGAGATTGTGTAAGTCGGCTTGATACTGATAAGGGGTAAAGAGACGAGACGGCGCATCAAGCATTCACAACCGAACCTTTCCTTGGAAATTTCCTGCTATTGGAGGATTTTGTCTCGTTGTGTACCCTGAGTTTTCAGGTGTCATAGAACATGAGCTGGATACATACCTTCCTGTGGTAGGAACCTGGCATAGAAGATGCCTTGAATCATGATGAGATTGTTTTACTCTGTTCTTGTGAGATCCAATATGAAGAAGAATGGTGTGTTGCGATTGCTACATCGCAACATTGCCATGCTTCAAACTGTGTAACATGAAGATTAGCGATTCCAGTCAGAAGCATCACTTCGAGCATCCCAGGCCGGTCGCGAAGCACCTCACGTTCACCAATACTTGAGTCTGGTTGGCCGGTTCCTGAGTCGACGTCGCTGTCGCTATCGAAGGATGCCCCATTCAAATAACGGGGTGATATGACGGCTAAATCCCGGCGGTACCTTGATACAGCTAGGCGCGTTATCCTGGTCATAGCTCCAACCTTGACCTGCGTGCACCCGGGGGCTCCCAGTCATCCAAGCTGCTTCTATCCCATCCCATCATCTCATCACCGAGTCAGTCCTCGGAAAAGGCCAGGTTCTGGCCCCGATAAATAAAGTTATACTCGATACCTATATAAGCCCTCGCATTCCGCCTGCACACCATGGCCGAGGCCGCGGCGCCCAAACCCGACGAACCCACGACTCCGCTGCAGGAGCTCTGGGCGACGGCGCGGGACGCGAAGCACCCGGAGGTCTGGGGCGTCACGCTGGCCGACCCGGCGACGCACGTGCCGTCGCAGGTCGTGCTGCAGAAGTACCTCAACGCCAACGACGGTGACGTCGTCAAGGCCCGCGAGCAGCTCACCAAGACGCTCGAGTGGCGCGCCAAGATGCAGCCGCTCGAGCTCGTCAAGAAGGCCTACTCCAAGGCCAAGTTCGACGGCCTCGGCTACGTCACCCAGTACCATGCTGCCGCGGACGCCGACGCCGACGCGCAGGAGAAGGAGGCCCGGGATGACCCCGAGTCCAAGGAGATCTTCACCTGGAACATCTACGGCGGCGTTAAGTCCATCGAGGACACGTTCGGGGATATCGACGAGTGAGTCCATCTTCGTAACTCCGAGCTAGCTCTCACGTGCTCTGCTTGGCTCGCTTGTACCTATTGGGACGGGATGTATCCCATTTCTAACACGCGCTTTCTTCCTTCCCAGGTTCCTCGCCTGGCGCATCGCGCTCATGGAGCTGGCGGTGCGGGAGCTGTCGCTGGCGACGGCGACGCGGCCGATCACGGCCGCCTGGGACCCGTACAAGATGTTCCAGGTGCACGACTACCGGTCGATCAGTTTCCTGCGGGCGCCGCCGCAGGTCAAGGCGGCGAGCAAGGAGACCATCTCGGTGTTCGCGACGGCGTACCCGGAGCTGCTCAAGGAGAAGTTCTTCGTTAACGTGCCCGCCATCATGGGCTTCATGTACGGCTTCATGAAGCTCTTCGTCGCCGCCAGGACCATCCGCAAGTTCCACCCCATGTCCAACGGCGCCAACCTCGCCCGCGAGTTCGCCGACAGCAGGGTCCCCGCCCTCGGCGACCGCCTGCCCGCCGAGTACGGCGGCAAGGGCGCCGACTTGAAGACCCAGGGGAAGGAGCCTCTGATCGAGTAGAATAGTGTCGTTCGGGGGGGGGNGGGGGGCGCAACGGTATTATGCACGCTGGCCGTGTCGTGCTGGTTGCGCTACACGGCTAAATGTACGTAGATAATGACGGTAATGAGGCATGAATGATATCACAGAACGAGACGGCTGGTTATCTTAATTTATATCTCTGCTCTAGAATGTTATTTCACAACGGTCATGTTGCTTCTAATTAGGTATCACTCTTTTGATCGTCAACGTTTCCACGGCGATTTATCTCTGCTTCATCCGATGGGATGTCTTTCTCCGGCATATGGCGCGCCGACTCCTGAGCTTCCGCCTCTTGTTCAGCTGTACCCCCCTCTTCATCACCTTTCTCGCTCTTCCTCGCCTTTCTCGAGGATTTTCTCTCGGCAAACCGGAACGGCACGCCCTGCTCCGCATGCTCTGTCGCGATGTCGTCGAAGGTCTTGCCTCTCGACTTAGCCTCCCTGCGGATCTTCCGTGTACGGATGCGCCAGATTATGTGTGATAGGAAAATACCGAGCTCAAGGGATATGCTTTCCGAGGATCAGCGGGGTGACGGGATGGATTGGATCTATAACAAGGAAGGAACCTCTTACCATACGATATACAGCACGCCGCCTAGAACATCAAAGCTCGACTGGGCAGCTGTACGAAGTTAGTAGGTTGTTGCTATTCGGGAATTCGCGGTAGAAAATGATGTATACCTAGCGACATGAGAGAAAAGAACCCTCCCAAGCAGTCCATCGACAGAAAGATCCAGTTGATTCCGATGACCCTTCCCCTACGCTTCCAGAGCTCGCCATAGGGGACCAGTAAGCCCACGGCCAGGAGAACGCTGGCAAGGATCCCAACCACCAGAACACCTGTGTTGCTGCCACGGTCATACAACGGCTGCGCGGCGTCAGTATTATCTTTCCTTCGCGTAGAAATAGATACGTGTAGTGGGGCCTTTTCTTACCGTTAATGTTAAGATCAAGGCCGTTTCGATGCCGGCGAATGCTATGGCGATGACAATGCCTATGAACACGACCTTCCAGATAGCCCATTGACTGAGAGAGACCCACCGTTAGCAACACATTGAGGGGCGAGAATCCGGGCTCGTACCGGCTGAAGGCCACCCTTACCGTGCGTACAGCAGCGTCTGACACCAGCTCACGAGACAGAAAAACATGAACAGCTGTGGCTGTATCTGCAGCGGATAATTGAACTTCTGTATGACATTGTACGCGCCGAAGGGCACGCCGCCTGGGGGTCGGTACGCAATCAGCATTGAATCTTCTATCTGCATGCATTGAGGGACTGGGGAGCGTGGGGTGGGTCTTACACGCCGCCCACAGAAACATCATGGAGCCGGGAAGCCCCTCCGTGTCCTTAGTCCGCCAGTTTGTCCATATCTGGGGCACGAGCTGTACACACCAGAGGATGGTGCCGATTGTCTGAGAGTCGTTGGAACATTTCAGCGATATGATCGTCCGGTACCGGCAGGGTGTCTGTCACTTACACCGAGGACGTTGGCCGCCACTGGGATGTTCTCTTGCGGCGCCATGATTGGTGATGGGGAATGTCGTTAAGGAGATACCCAACAGCTAAGTACGGCAATATCACGGATCATGGGCTGTTACACCAGCCCGGAGGACAAAGAATCCAGGGAATTTGTCAAGAAATCAAGCAAGCTGGGCATGGGGATAGAGTTATCGTAGGGCTGCGAATCTTAATAGACTAACTAGATTATGGATACTCGAATTGATTGCGCCTGGAATGCTGTTTCGTCAACGATGAAAGGCCACCCTCAAAATACATAGTTGGTGACGTCAACTTCGTGATGATCTTGACTTGCGGCTTAAAGATATCAATTCAATATTGATGAACATCGAAGCTTACAAATCTGTAAGGTGAGGTCTACTTACTCGTATTAGTAGGGTACACCTAAGTAACTACCTACTATTCAGGCAAAGGGCGTTCGATCATAGGATGGATTGTTATCAATGGATGCAGTGGAACAGCCTCACCCTACCTTTCCTTGCTCCTTGCTCCTTGTCCTTGAACTCCTACATCGGAGTGATCAAAATGGACCGGATTATTGCATAGCCTGGCATGCCGTGACAGGCTTAAGCACTAAAGCAGTATGGTTCCAGCAGGTAGAGGGTCCTAATTCAGCTAACGAAGCGCAGCCCCGCCTAGGTAACTGATCCCGTCATCTTGGTGGGCAAGTGGGCGATCCGAACACGCCGAGTCAGGCCATCAGGGTCCATCGAGCGGTAGGGTCCCGCGCTGAATAATGCGCGGGGAGGCGAGGGGAATTTTTCGTCCCTCGACCAACGGCCACCCGTCTGTGTTGTTGAATTTGGAATTATTTTCGGAGGCACATGTAGAGCCGCATTCACCGCGGACTTCTTACCTTAGTATTACTACTACTGCTGCTGCTACCAGTACTCGAAGGTTCCATTGAGCGTTGTGTCATAGCCCGTGCCCATACTTTTCTTTCTACCCGTCTCTTTCAACTCGAGCCGTAGGTATTCGTATTTGAGCTCTTTCTTCCACACCTCCATCGCGAGCCTGTATCGCTGTAAACCGCCAAGGTGTTTTCCTCGACTTTTAGACGAACCCTCCGCGCAGGCGCATCCGGAATCCCCATCGCCGCGCTCTCTTCCGCCTTTCTACAGAAAAACCCAACCCCACAGTCTCAGATCCCGAAAGTTGCAGCCAGAACGATGCACAGCAAAGTCGTCATCATCGGCTCCGGGCCGGCCGCCCACACCGCCGCCGTCTACCTCGCCCGTGCCGAGCTGAGCCCCGTCCTGTACGAGGGCTTCATGGCCAACGGCGTTGCGGCCGGCGGCCAGCTGACGACCACCACCGACGTCGAGAACTACCCCGGTTTCCCCAAGGGCATCATGGGCGGCGAGTTGATGGTGAGTTTGCTGTTGTCTAGTCTATCCCGAACCACACAATGGTTATATCCCAGATTGCTAATTGGGGGGGGTTTTCTTGGGAGTAGGACAACATGAGACAGCAATCGGAGCGGTTCGGCACCAAGATCATCTCCGAGACGGTGGCCAAGCTCGACCTCTCCTCGCGGCCCTTCAAGTACGAGACGGAGTGGTCGCCGGGCGAGGAGCACACGGCGGACGCCGTCATCGTCGCCACGGGGGCGCTGGCGCGGCGGCTGGGCCTGCCGGGCGAGGACAAGTACTGGCAGAACGGCATCAGCGCGTGCGCCGTGTGCGACGGCGCGGTGCCCATCTTCCGCAACAAGCCGCTGGTGGTGATCGGCGGCGGCGACAGCGCGGCCGAGGAGGCGACGTTCCTGACCAAGTACGGCAGCCACGTGACGGTGCTGGTGCGGCGCGACCAGCTGCGCGCGAGCAGCATCATGGCGCAGCGCCTGCTGAGCCACCCCAAGGTCACGGTGCTGTTCAACACGCGCGGCGTCGAGGTCAAGGGCGACGACAAGGGCCTCATGAGCCACCTCGTCGTCGAGGACACCGTCTCGGGCAAGCGCACCCAGCTGGAGGCCAGCGGCCTCTTCTACGCCATCGGCCACGACCCCGCCACCGCCCTCGTCAAGGGCCAGGTCGACGTCGACGCCGAGGGCTACATCGCCACCAAGCCCGGCACCCCGCTGACGAGCGTCGAGGGCGTGTTCGCCGCCGGCGACGTCCAGGACAAGCGGTACAGGCAGGCCATCACGAGCGCAGGTACGTTAGATATATATATCATGTGTGTACGATATTTGCTGACGAGAGGCGAATTATAGGATCTGGATGTATGGCGGCCATGGACGCCGAGAAGTTCCTGTCCGAGCAGGAGGTGGACGAGCGAGAGGGACCAGCCCAGGGCAAGATCTAACCTCCCTCAGATTTAGACCTACGATTTTTGCCCGTTACTTATAGAATCTCTCTACTCAGCTAGACGGATGTTTCCATTGCTGATATGTTTGACGGATATACCAATAGACCGAGTTCAATAGAAGGCGGCCAGCTGATAAATGCCTACTTGCCTGTATTTACACAAGATGACTCCGTCCGGCGTGATGTAAACTGAGGCATGAATACCTACCCACCCAGTTACCTACTTCCCGTATCTAGGAAACCTTTCATCCCGACCATGACGGCATGTGCGTACGTTTTACGGCAACGGTTCTCGTCATTAAGATCTCCTTGAGACAACACGTGATACCACCAGCAACCGGTGAGCCGGGTGGAGCCCGGGTACCTGATATTTAGACTACATTCAAAAAAGCAAACATGGCTCCTCACAATGCTAGTCTATAGACACCAGGGCAAAATAAGCCAATCTAGCACAGGGCTGTATGCCGGGATACCTAGCCTAGGAGGTAGTATGTAGGTACACGTAATGTGCTGCAGGTAGCTGCCCCCAGCTGTCGGCCTCAGATATGGCCAATTGTTACCTTAGATACCTGGATAGGTACTGTGAGGCCGTTCATCGATGCATAATGGATGTGCGTAGGTAGGCATCCCATCCATGTCAAGTAGGTGCTATACACGCACTTCCAAACACTATTTAAAGCTAGAGCTTCCATCTTTGTCCCCCAGCCTCCCCCCTCTCCCTTTTCCCCATCTCCCCCATCACAATTGACCTCTCCACGAAACCCACCCCCTTGACTTACCACACCAGCTTTCGATATCGTGAGATCGTACATATTCCCTAGAAATCAGGCAAGATGTCGTCTAACAAGGACTACTCCTACAAGAGCTCGGGCACCAACAATGATGTAAGAATGCCTGCCATCTTCTTGCTTATCCTCCCCCCCCGCTTCACCCCCCACCTCGCGTCCGGACGCACCCATACCTACCTACTCGGCTCCTCTTCTCTGTTTCATTTTCCTCCCCTTAAACGTCCACTGCGCCCTCACTCCCTGGATAGACTACTACGATCTCGATAACTACGCATTCATGTTCATATATATGTCGTAGCCAAAGGTTAACTAGCTAATCTGGTACATAGGGTAACCACTACTGCGCCCGCGACTACGGCAGCAGTGCCCCCAACCAGAACTCGTACCATTACAGCAACAAGTAAGTCGGACTAATTGACATACGTGGCATACACGTCTGCCTACCCAATTGAACCCCGCCCCCTTCCCCCCTCCAAAAATTGGCTACACTTGGTTATCGGCGAGCAGTTGTAGCTCCTGTGTATGGGCAGGGCGAAAAGTCTGAGGTCTGACCTATCTACCTCCAGTGACGGCTCGTACTACTACTCAAACCCCAGCGGCAGCACCTACTACAACAACGGCCAGGGCGGCTCCACCTATACCTCGTCCTCGGGATACCGCAACAGCTCCGGCTACGGCGGCGGCTCCGGCAGCGGAGGCTCCGGTAACCGCAAGTAGAGCATACCAGTATCTGGAATCATCTCTCCGATGGAACGGGATTCTGGGGACCGCCGCAGTCTGTCATGGGATATGAGGTTCTCATCAGGTTGTTGACATGAATTGATAGGAAGGGAGTGGGTGGCGTGGAAGTCTTGGGGGTCAGGGCCGGAGAGACGTCGTATGATTATATATGGCCACAGGCTTTCATTGCTATCTAGGCAGTTACCTAGGCAGTCGTGGTAGCTTTACCTAGCTCGCCTTGGTGACCGAACATGCGTATGTCTTACACGCCAAAAAGATTCCACCGTCTTCACCGAATTGTGATTCGCACGGATATTTTCAAGTCACTGACATACATACGAAGCACTAATTTTGGTGTATACACTCATGAATTCCCGTCACGCGAAATCCAACTTCTGGGGTTTTGGTAGCGTGACCTTACCTCATACATAACTCAAAGCACTATAACTACCCAGCTTTAGATACTTGACAGACTCAAATTTCTTCAATATCAAAGACGCTGGACAGTATTCTCACGTAAATTCTATAGTGAAATGTGGTGTGACTACTATTGGGCGGGTCGTACCCCCTTATAAATCGAGATCCATCTTCCTGGGGGTCCGCCGTCCTTCACGACATGCCCGAGGTGGACACAAGGTGGTGCCAGTGTTATCTAGGTGGAACGGTACACCGCGAGTTTCTGGATTCTATAATCCTTGTAGTTACTACTTTGGTACGGTCTTTTTTTTGGGGGGGGCTGAGATATCAGTTTCTATTTCGCTTGGTCCATAAGCACGGCTTATTGATGAGACCTGGCTATGCCGCGAAACTTGACCGGCATTCTGGAGTGCTGTCAGACTGCTCCCGTCTGAGCTGGGACCTTCCCGGTACACAATCCCAAGTCTGCACCAGTTTCCACCCGGGTAGGAAGCTACCTAGGTGCAGTAGGAGGTTACGGGCGTCTATCTTAAGTAGAAAAGGGGTTGGTGGGCGTCTACAATCGACACAAGTCGTACCGGGTAGACAAATAGGTATATCTCCCAGTTTGTTATCTTTAACCTCTGCATACTGGTCATGTACGCAAGGGTCGCCGGGGGTTTCGTGCAAGCCTATAAGATGAATGATGGCAGCAAGGATCAACTGCGGGTACGACGACTGCTAGGCCAAGAGCGGCCCGGTCCATTAGGTATAAGCTGTAACTGACGCTCTTCCTACGACAGGCACAGGTGCACGAATGTTTGAGTTTATCAGTGCGTGGATACGAGTTTTATATTTGTTTAAATCAATTGGAACTTGTGGTGGGTGGCCGGTAGTTGGTCGCGTCGGCTGTAATTGTTATGACCGACAGTTTACTGCCCGCTCCTAGTTGTTCGTCGACCTGCTGTCTGTAAATGTGCTCGACACAGCAGTTCTGGGATACCTGGTCAGTTACTACTGGTCTACCGCGATCATAGGACAGCCTAGGCCCCATCGCGTCAGCATCGCCCGTGAATTGCTCGTCTCGTTGTATCTGGATCTGCCGAAGCGCCCCCTGCCGCGCCTCCGCCCCCACCAGGTCGGACACCTGGTCGCCCGGCTCCTTCTTGTTGCTCCAGGGGATGATGAGGCGCAGGTGTTCCAGCGAGTCGGGCAGGGCTTGGTCGAGCGTGAGGCGGCTGAGCCCCTGCGGAGACGGGGCGAGCTGCCGATCCTCGCTCACGTCCTCGTCGCCGACGAGGATGTCCGGCGGCAACGTGATCGATTTGAGTCGGGCTAGCTCGCGTAGACATCCCAGTCTGCCGCTCCTCCAGCCGTGGATGTACGTGGGGTCGTTTGTGGGATTCAGGCTCAGGCTCTCGAGCCGGCGCCCGTGCCGCCGGAGCGCGTCGCCCATGATGCCGAATTCGAGCACAAGATTAGCCAGGTTCCGACAGCCTCCCCAGTGGATGCGCAGTCTCTTCAGATTAGGACTTCGGCACAGCAGGTCGCTGAGGCCCGCGCCGTTGATGACGGCGCTGACCAGATCAACCGAGGTAAGCCCCAGCCTCGGCGGTAGCAGTGCTGGTGGCCATACGTTCCCCGGCGGGTCTGTGTCGAGGTCCCAGTCGCTTGCAGCGCCGTGCGGCGTCTCGGCCATCGGCGATAACAGATCGTAGAAGGCGGCGGTATGGGTGCGGTTCTCCCAATTCCAGAATCGTTGGCGGACCTCGCGCAGCCGCGGTGCGACGACGCCTCGTCCGCCGCCGCGACCGACCCCGGCGTCGGCGGCCTGGCGCAGCAATGCGGTGACGACGCCGTCTGACTCTCGGCTGCTGGACGTGTACGCGAACGTCTCAATATTAGGCAGCAATAACAGACACAGCGCCGCCTCGGCTCCGGACGAGCCCGCCTCGATCGACTCGGCCAGGCGCCTTCGAAGGTCGTCCGGAAGAGTGAGACGGCTGCAGGCGGCATTGAACAGCTCTTCAAGAACAGGTTCCTTGTCCCGGGAACGCCGCATGTCGATGGTTCTCACCAACGATGCCAGGTATCCGTCCCTTGAGAGGTTCCGGAGCAGCTTGACAGAGGTTGCCGGAACCGTATGATACAGGGCAGGGATCGCAACGCGACGGAGGCGCTTGCAGGTGCGTGAGACGTGCGACAGGGTGAGCTGATTGGACGAACTGTCCTCGAGTGCTGCTTTCGTAGGCGGCCCGTCATATTGGTGTCGCAGTCTGGGAACGAGGAGGAACACGATCTGGTGTAGCAGCTCGTCGGGGACCACGAAGAGCGACATTTTGTCGGTTCATCTATGTACCAAGATACCTGTCCTGACAGTCTCTAATGGGTGTAGGGCGCGTTGATACTGGATACTATGAAAGCCGCCTTGTATGCGCCTATAATGCGAGGAAGGTCGCCGGGGAAAGGTGGTCGCTTGTATTATTGCAGTGGCGTCAACCTATTCTTATGCCGCACACCCCTCTGTATCACCACAACTTTGGACTTCAAAGAACTTTGAAGAACGGCCTTACAAGAGAATCACGGATCTAGCTGGTGTACGGGCTGCCTTATGGGGCATCTATTCGGGGCTGAGGTCCTTTAGCGTCAGTGAGCGGATAAAGTACTCTCCGAGCCGCCTATGCAAGTATTGGATCTCCGCGAGGTGGAGGGAACCCTTCAATCTACCTACATACCAGACTTCGGACCCCCAAATACTCTGTACATTGACAAGCGAGGTTCGTCTCCTTATCGCCGGATTAACTTGTAGGCAATGTTTACTATTCTCTTCACTATCGTATCCTTTACTAATACACTTGACTATCTTTTTCTATCACTTACCTAAAAATAGATTCTAATAATGAGCTGAGGTAGGCCATACGTAAATAAAACGCCCCTCCCTGCGCCGAACGCTGATTCTATGAACGAAAGAGAAAATGCTATAGACCAAGGAAGCGAGATTGCAGGCATTCGTGTAGTATCATAGATCTACGACCACCTCCTCCGATGCCGGCATTGCGGAACAGGCAAGCACCGATCCATCGGGCTGGACCCCGCCCGAGACGGACCCGCAGGTAAGCGAAGCGGCGCAGCTCCCGCACGCGCCGACCCGGCACCCGTAGTCAGGCGTGAGGCCCACGGACTCGGCGAGCTCGAGCAGCGACATCGGGCTGTCCCGCCTCCAGACGGCCGAGACGTTGGACTTGGCGAACCGTACGCTCGCGCGCTTCACCTCGCCGAGCGCCGCGGTGCCCGACGCCCCGAAGGACTCGCTCTGGACGAGCGGCGGCTTGAACTGGAGGCCCTGCAGGCACTCCCGCATCGCCGCCTCGAACGCCGGCGGGCCGCAGATGTGCGCCCGCGAGAAGTTGCCCTCGGACTCCATGTGCCCGCTGCTGAGCGGGCGCCAGGTGAAGGGCGCGCCGATGATGCCCCTCAGCGTCTCCGCGTCCGGCCGCCCGGCGTGGTCGTAGTGGACCCCGCGCACGTCGTCGGGCCGCGGCCGCGTGAAGAACACCACCTTCCGGAACGGCCGCCCCGCGAACGCCGGCACCTCGTCCCGGAGCGGGAAGGCCGCGCCGTCCCGCGCCACGTGGATCCACAGCGCCGGCGCGCCCTGGAAGTTGGGGTGCCGGTCGTGCGCCTTCATCATTGCCAGGGCCGGCGTGATCCCGATACCCGCCGTCAGGTACACCTGGCGCAGCGCGAGGTTCGCCGTCACGTCGAGGAAGAAGCGGCCCGCCGGCGACCGCGCGGCGAGCACGGTGTCCGTGCCGCACTCCTCGTGCATCCAGGTCGAGCCCGCGCCGGCCCTCTTGATGCTGATGCGGTAGTACGCCGGCTCGTCGCGCGTCAGCCAGTCCGATATCGTCCAGCTGCGCGTCAGGCCGTTGGGGAGACGGACGGTGAGGAACTGGCCCGGCTTGTAGTTGGCCAGGGGCGCGCCGTCGACGGGCCGGAAATAGAACGACTTGACGTCGCCGCCCTCGTCCACGACGCGGTACGGCCGCAGGTCCCGCCAGCCCTTCCAGGCGTTCTTGCCCTGGCTGAGCTTGTCGTCCATCGTGGTCAGGTTGTGGTTGATGAGCCACTTGTTCATGTAGAGGAGCAGCCTGTGGTTCGCGAGCAGGTTGAGCGTGTCGCGGGTCTTGAGCGACGACTCGAAGGCCACGCGCGTGATCGTGCCGACGTCCATGGGGTCGTGCGAGAAGCTCTCGAAGGTGGCCGCGTCGCCCGGGCGGATGCGCCCGCCGGTGAGCACGCGCAGGTACACGCCGTCGCGGCCGGAGCTCGCCAGGCGCGCGAGCCACTGGTCCTTCTGCCCGCACCGCCAGGCGATCTTCAGGCACGGCACGCGCGCGCCGCAGACCTGCAGCCGCACGGACTCGCCCAGCCTCCAGACGTCGCCGAGGCGGATGTCGTTCTCGAGGCGCGGCTCCTGCCCCCGCCTGAACCGCAGCGTTATGTTCTCCCCCCAGTGGCACCAGCCCCAGGACGCGCGGTCGACCCCGAGCTCGCCGCACCAGTAGTCGTAGTTCTCGGCGAAGAAGACGTAGACCGGCCCGTCGTGCACCGCCGGCTGGTTGTCGAGGATCCCCGACTCGTCCAGCTCGATGTAGTCGGTGGGCGCCGTCAGGGGCTCGTGGATGATGGAGGTGGAGAGCTTGATGCCATTCACGTCGTGCACTTTTGGTTTCGAATGGCTCACCGCGACGACTTCCATGGTGGGTAGTACTTAGCGCCAACGGGCGGCGCGGAACACGGGAAAAAAGAGGGCGAGAGAGTGAGAGTGATAAGGAGAGGAAGGAAAAAAAGAGATCGTTAGGCAATGGCTCCTGTTCAAACATTTGTTCAGCTCTTAGGTATAAATGCCCTACTATCCCCGAACTCGGGGTCGGGGTCGGGGTCGGGGTTGAGGCTGCCGGGTTTAGCATCATCGGTGCCGAGACCGTAAGCAGGGGGCGCATGTCGATCCCGCCCAACCCTTCGTAGCACTATGACTACTCTCCTTGTATTCAAAGGTCCTGTATTATGTGTTAGATGAAGAGGATCACGTCCGATGCATCCTAGATCCGTTGCGTGTTGAAGAGCTATATAGGTACCTTTATGGCTGGGTTAGGTCTATGGAACTATCGGAGGTAGCCCGAAGACTACCGGCCGATGGTCCCCACATTCCAGTGCTGGTCGGGTTCGTGATGACCTCACGTAAATACCTAAGATCCTCATATCTACATTAACGGGAGCAAGTCCCAAGCAATCGTCACATCTTTGATTGATTTCTGAAAGTCCATTCCCAGTGCAATAGGCAGTGCAGGTATATAAGACTACTTCGTTACCTAGCCCTTAATTACCTATAGGTAGAGAGAATGTGCATCTGAGCAAAGCAGCGGGCCTTTACATCATATCCCGCAATCTGTCGTAGGAGCTTCACTCGAACCCTAATTCATATCATTAGGCTAGTTGGTATCTCATAAATCTATCTGATGAAACGGAACAACGCTGCTAGATGACTTCATTTGGCGCGATAAAGCTGCTCGGTATAACAGGCGACTAGAGTCGCCTCACATTAAAACGGATGCTATATACATTTTTAAATAACTAAGGAGGCTTCGCAAAGATAATGCGAATCTATAATGAGAAACCTGAATTTCGAAAAAGGTTTGCAGTTTATCATATACGAGTGGTGCTAGAATTCATTTTGGGGGCCTTTGAGCGGACCGACGAGGGATGCAAGTATCATAAACTCCGGCAGTAACCTCTGGGCTCGCAATAGTTGGAAACATTCGATATAGGTAAGCAGATATCAAGCTATATTCGAGGAGAGAGAGAGTGGGTGTGTTGGTGAGCGGGAGGATGAAGCTACTTGTAATTTCATGGAATCGGCCGAGTTTGTATACGTACGGAAGCGTGTGCCAAGTCATTGCTATGTATTGTGGTTAGGTACAACCGCAACCTACATGAGGCTGCCAACGATAGCCGATGCCTCTGAACGAGAAAAAGGTCGAAAGCCAATCACGAATCGCATTCCTGACCCCTCCTCCTCTTTCTCAAAGCGAGCCTGAGCCGCCTCCTTATCAGCACTGCTGTAAGACAAAAGGTCACAGCCCAATATAGGTCTCCGATCATAAGACGCCCTCGGGCCGCGGCGCCGGTGGTCTGTCTGGTGCTAGTTCATCCCTACGAGCCTATATAAATATCAATACCAGGCCTTTGTAATCTGTTAGGTACGTCGGCGTTTGCGGAACTACAGACGCAGGAGAAAGGATGTTTGGCCGTAGACATTGGAGCACATCCCCCGAGCTTAACGATACCTACAGTAGTACATGATCGTGGAGTCGGTGAGGAGACCATAGGCTTAGGACTATGAGCTCATCAGACGATTGCAGCAGTACTTACACACAGAGCGCCTTGTACTCCGCCAAGCTGCGGATAGCCAGGCTGAGGATAGTCTGGCTGTGGGGGATAGCTAGAATGAGGATGGCTAGGCCGAGGGGGGTAGTCAGGCTGAGGATAGTTAGGTTGCTGACGTCTCGCCAAGTCGCCACAACATCTTTCCTACGCCACAATATCCGGCATATAACGGTTCCCCTGCATGCAAAAGGTCGCTAACCAATCACGACTCTAGACACTAGATACTCCGCGTCTAACAGCTAAGGCACGGCTGTTACCCGCGACACTGGCAAGACATGTATTAATGCATAAAATCACTGGCCAATAAATCATTGACAAGAAAATAAAGGCCTGCCTAGAGGTGTACGACTAGAATCTCTTCAGCAAAACGTCACTAGCCAATAAGGAGTGGGCCCGGCTGGTCGAGTCACTCTTGTTCTCGTTACTTGGCTTCCCATGCAGCCTGCCCTTCCTACAATAGCCCAACTCATGAGAGCGAGGGATAGGCCTAGTCTTAATTCCTATCCAATCATCCTAAGCAACATGGACATAATCTCACCGAAAGCTGATACAACCTCCTTGTAAAACAACATTGTACAGACTTACCTATGGCATATGTGCCATCATTCTACTAGTCATCATGTAGTTTCGACCAAAGATGGCTTGCTCACACGTACAGGTG
The DNA here is from genome assembly GCA_000966885.1 of Xylaria sp. JS573. Taxonomy (NCBI): domain Eukaryota; kingdom Fungi; phylum Ascomycota; class Sordariomycetes; order Xylariales; family Xylariaceae; genus Xylaria; species Xylaria sp. JS573. The sequence goes on along the minus strand of JWIU01000042.1, from coordinate 13,062 downwards.
CTTGTATACTAGCTGGAAAAGTACATATCTTCTATCATGGTACTTTGGAGTAGATATATTAATACTTCAAATAGTCCTGCTCTGTTGGTCTTAGGGAATATCCTTTGTATAAGAGATCGAGCTGGCCCCCCTCTCTAGTTTTCTTCTATCAAACTCAAAAGATCCTCCTATACATTTCTCTCGACGCATTCCCAATAGGACACACCATTTGTGTTCCTCAACACTTCAGAGACCGACTTCTATCATCATCAACGCTGTAGCGTACTGTGTACCACCAACCTTCCATCATGCCTACAACGTAAGCCACATTTATCTCTCTATAGGTTCCATCCGGGCGTTAGTGCCTGTCTTTTCATGTACTATACACCCCTCTACATCACTGGGTCTAGTTGTCACGACAGGAGCTCCTTAGGAACCGACAGAACACACAAAAGCATCTATCAGACCCCCCGCGCCTTAAAACTCCCCTCTCTCTTACATACATGCAATGCCCCCACGGACTTTGATGATTTTTGATAGCCAGTAGGCAGTCATTGAAGCCATCATAAGCCACGAGGATCCTGTATCGTGCGTCCCACGCCTATGAAACTATTCCCATATCCTGAGAACGCTTATCTACATGGTGACTGGGACTTCGCCAACAATGAGGCCAAGGGCTCTTACCCGCCAAAGTGCTATAAACAGCACAGATTCTCCCCTACTCCCCGCCACCTGTCATGGATACCTAGAGGACGACTGTACTGACTTACATCCAAGCAATCAACCAGATACTTGGAGCACGGCGGCAAGGAGCGGATCCCCGCGGCCCCGAGCCGAGGACAGCCGCCCTTTTTCGACGCAGGCCCCACGTCACGCGGAGCTTCACAAGGACAAGGAAGAGAAGATGAAGGCCCATGCCAATGACCTGGCGGGCATCGGCGCACAGTTCTCGCACCGGGGTGGCCACGCCGCGAAGCGAAGTGGCTCGCCGCCTTCAGCCGGCAGCATTGCTGGTTGTCATCGTGGTTGATGTTGCGTTCCGGGATGGGAGGCTTAGGGTTCTATATTATCTACCCACGTAAAATTACCCACGACCTATGGGCACCCATGGGTAATTTTTTTTATTCATGGGTAATCTATAGGTAGCTTACAATTCGTGGGTATTATTTACGATTATTTACTTATAATAAAAAATTAAAATAGCTTTATTTTTAAACTTTTTTTAATAATTTTAATTTAATTTAATTTTAATTAAATTAAATTTATAATATAATATATTATATATAATATTATATAATTTTTTATTGAAAATATTATTAATATTAAATTTTTTAAAAATATATTAAATATTTTTATTTAATTAAT